>CAUYUJ010014538.1:1067172-1122172 GCA_963575745.1 Prorocentrum cordatum
GTTGACCACGAGGTCCCTCCCTGGACAACTTCGAGATGGCGCAGACCCCTCCAGGACATTCGAGGACAGCCTCGAGTCCCATCACCTTTGGAAGGTTGGTCTGGTTTCTCAGAAGCCCCAAAGGAAGCCCCAGAGCCCAAGGAATGCCCCAGACCACTCTCAGAAGCCCCCGAGCCTCCCAAGAGACCCCGAGAGTTTCCAAAAGCGCTCCCAATAGAGCATCCAGCCCCGGCACCTTTCGCCAAACAAGGCCCCAGAAACTCCCTCTCTCTGTTTTTCTTTCTTATCTTCCGCCTACACCTGCTCCTCCTCCTCCTTCTCCGTATCCTCCTCCTCGTCCTCCTCTGCTCCCAGCTCAGCCTCCCCGGGTCAGCCTCCCTGGGTCCTCCACTTCGCGGACATGCAGACACTTCGGAGTCCCCGTCCGAGCATCATATGTATTCTGAGTCCCTTCGAGCGCCCCCTCCAGGCTCCAGCCTACTCGGAAGCCCACGATGGCCAACAGTATTGAGCTTCACCTTGCTTCGAATTGCCTGTCGTGGATATTCCATGGGCTCACAACTAGTGAACGCTCCAAGGCCGTCCAGGGGGGTCCGGAAAAGGCCCCACAACCGGGCTCCAAGATGACGGCCCGAGACTGCCCACGAGGCGCCCAAGACGGCCCAGAGTCACCCTCAAGAACCCATACAAGGCCCGAGGATATTTCCAGCCGCAGGACAGACACACTCTGAACACGCCAGATGACGTGGACGAAGTCCACGGGTTCGCCCTGGTCTCTTCTCTATGGCGGACATCAGCGCGTGCCAGAAAGGCAAAACAGAGCATGTGCACAAATGCGCCCCCTGGAGGGCCATTTTCGCCACCCCTCACGAAGATCTTGGCCCCCGAGCGTCACAAATCAAGCCCTCCGCCCAAAGACGCGCCGAAGTGGCCATAAGAGGCTCCAAGGAGCGCCCAAGAGGCCCCCTAGAGGCCCCCAACAAGGCCCAAGAGGCCTTTAAGAGCCTCCAACAGTCCTCCGAAGCATGCCCCCAGAGGCCAACATCCTTCATTATCCGTGCTTTTTGAAGGAGTTGTGCCTTCTCGCCTTCTCGGCTAGCCGACGCTCCAAGACTGCCGAAGAGACCCACAAGACCGCCCCAGGACGGCCCAACAGGCCTCCAAGCGCGTCCCCAGACGGCCCAGGGAGCCCCAAGATGGCCAAAGAGGCGCCCAAGACGGCCCCAGAGGACCCCAAGCCAGGCTCAAGAGGGGGCCAAAGAACGGGGAAAAACCCTGACATTCCGAGCCTTGGGCCCCTTACGCCCACACAAGGCCCCAAGACCTTCCCCCAGGGAACGCCAAGAGGTCCCCAGAGGCCCCCAAGAAGCCCAAAGCAAGCCCCACGAGGCCCCAAGACGGCCCCCAAGAGGCCCCAAAGCTGCCTCCAAGAGGGACCCCAGAGGCCTCTGAGCCATTACCCAGGCACAGGCACGGTGGCGGATTTCACCGAAGGCCATGAGGCTTCCTAGATGGCCCCACGGTGGCTGCTTTACCTGAAGGCCCTGAGGCTTCCTATACCCGCCTCAGGAGCTTCCCGTGATACCTCCCAGACGATCCCAGGAGGCCGAGACAGCTCCAAGATGCTCCATCTGGGCTCCTCGAAGCAGCGCTCCAATAGAGCTCGAACGCGGCGACATATGCCCCAATCCCTCAGGAAAGCGGCAACTTGCGCTCTTCCCCTGCTCGTCGTCTTCAAAGCGTCCGACGCTGCCATACAGGCACCCAAGATCGCACAAAGACCCCTCAGGTGCCTCCCATCACGGCGTCAAAACGGCCCTGGACAGCCCCAGAACGCCTCCAGAGATTCCCAAGACGCCCCGAAGATGGACCCAAGCCGGTCACTACACCGCTCTCTAGTAGTCGCCTCCCTGGAGCGCCTTCTTAGAGCCCTTCCAGGCCAACTCTTGGGACTCCAGGCCACAATCCGACCCTCTCCACTACTGCCGCCCGAGACGGCCCCACGTCGCCCCAAGACGGCCCAAGAGGCACTCAAGACGGCCCAAGAGGGTCCCGAGAGACCCCCAGGAGGACGAAGAGAGGCCCCTAAACGGCCCCCAAGAGGCTTTGGATCCTTCTCTTTTGGGGAGCGTCCAACTTCCAGCGTCGTCTTGGGGGCTGCTTGGACCCTCTGGGAGCCATCTCTGCGACTTTGGGGGACGTCCTGGGGCGATGCGCTCGAAAGGTCGATTCGTGTCCTTGCACTGGGGCCCGTCTTAGGGAGTTCGTGGGGCCCTCTGGGGCCGTCTGGGAAGCCTCCTGGCCCGTCCTGGAGACGTTTTGGGCCGTCTCGCCGCCCTTTTGCGGGCCTCTTAGGCCGCGCCCACCGGCCCCATTGTCACCACACTACCAGATAAAAGTATCATTCGGCCCCGGCGAAAAGCAAACATAATTACCTCGGCGACCCTCCCCGCAGAAGCTACATATGATCAACACAGACCGCGGCGTGAGAAACAAATTCTGTCCACACCATGTCATGCCTATATGGGTGTGCTTCCACTGACACCGCCTCTACCACCGCATTCCTGCCGTCAGGCCTGCTTGCCTGCATCCCTCGCCCACCTCCCCCTCCAGCGGCCACCTCCTCCATCCACGCCGTCCCCTCCAACCTCCCCTCACCTGCGAGGTCCCGGAGACGCCATGGCAGACAGATTCCGCGGCCGGAAGGCCGCGGGTCAGCCCTAGTAATCTACAGCGCGGGGATCAGCGCGTGCGAGAAGGGCGAGCAGTGGCAGCGGGCTCTGGCACTGCTCAGCCAGATGTGTGAGGTCAGGCTGGAAGCAGACGCCATCTAACCTACAATACCGCGAACAGTGCGTGCGAGAAGGGTGTCTGCATCTAGTGCGCTCCCGGCGGCTCCGAGCCGCTGAAGAGGGCGCCCCGACGGCCCCACCCACGACGGCTCCGAGACGCTCCAGAGGCCGCTCCGACGGCCCAGATCCGCTCAAGAGGGCGCCACGACGACCCCAAGACGGCTCCGAGCCGCTCCAGAGGCCACACCGACGGCCCCAGGGGCGCTCAGAGCCACTACAGAGGCCGTTCCGACGGCCCCCAGAGCAGGCCAGGAGCCTCCAAAGACGGCACTCGAGGATTCGCCAGGACAGCCCCGAGACGCAAAAATCGTTCCATGCCCGTCGGAAAAGTTACATGTTGGGCATTCTCGTGTTTTTCGTCTCCGACGCGTCCACGACAGCCACAGAGCCCACCAAGATCGGTCCCAGATGCCACCATCAGGGCCCCAAGACGGGCCCAGGACGGCCCAAGAAGCGCCCAAGACGGCCCCATAGGCACCCACGACAGCCCCAAAGACGGTCCCAGACGGCACAGGACGGCCCGAAGACGGCCCGATAAGCGTCCAAGGCGGCCCACCACGGCCCCAACAGCCCCGAAGGCACCCAAGACAGCCCCAAGAGCCGCCCAAGACGGTCCACGACGGCCCCCAGACGGCCCAGGAGGCGCTCAAGACGGCCCAGGACGTTTCCGAGAAGGCCCAAAATGCACAGATGAGAGTTCCAGAGGGCCTTCAGAGGCCCCAGACAGCACCGACGAGAAGCCCGAAGAAGCCCCCACACGGCCCCCTAAGAGGTCCGAGTACTTTCCAACAGAGGGGAGGCAGACGAGAGGTGAGAGGCAGAACGCAGGCTCCAAACAGCCGCTTCCCATGCTCCGAGGACATGCAGGATAGAGGCAAGAAGGCGGAGGAGGAGGAGGAGCAGGAGGAGGAGGAGGAGGAGGACAAGTGTAAACCCAAGATTGATCAACGATGTTGAAATAAACCCTCCCTCCAAGCTCCCTCTTCATATGCCCCTACAACGGTTCATTTCCATTGAGGGAACTGCCTCGTTGGAACACAACCGTTTGACGACCCTGAAGCATGTCAAACAATTGTTCTGGGGAGTTCAACGCCACGATCCTGAATCGTACCAGAACGCAATTTGTGGGGTTCCAACACCGCGAATCAAGATAACTGTTGCACCCGCATAAATCCTGAACCCGTCCGAAGCACCATTTCCGGTACGTTGATCATGGGAGTCCGCGGCAATCTTGCAAATTTCGACAACGAGTGTGCGCGGCGCTAAGGCGAGAGCCACAGTTTGAAAAGGAAACGCACTCAACCCGTGAATTTCTTGAACATGTTTGAAACGAATGTGCGCGGCGCTAAGGCGAGAGTCACATTTTGAGAACGATACGCCCTCAACCCTTGAAACCCTTACAAATGTTTAAAGCGAATGTGCGCGGCGCTAAGGCGAGAGCCACATTTTGAAAACGACGCGCCCTCAGTGTGTGAAACTCTTACACATGTTTACAACGAATGTGCGCGGCGCTGAGGCGAGATCCACATTGAAAAACACCTGCCCTCAATCTTTGAAACTTTTGCAAATTGTTTAAGCGAATGCGCGCGGCGCCAAGGCGAGAGCCACATTTTCAAAACCACCCGCCCTTCATGTGTGAAACTGCGACCACTTTTTAAGCTTCAGAGTCGTAAGCGGTGAGGAAGTCTCAAGCGAAACGCCCGGCCCGCCGTAAAAATTGGCTTCGGGATGCGACGGGAGAAATTATCTGTGAGGAAAAGGAATGGAGGCGTAGGAGAAGGAGGAGGAGGAGGAAACCCGAGAAGGCCCTGAAGAGAGCCTTATGAGGGTCCAGATGAGGTGCGGAGCTCTGAACGTGGCCCCAAGACGGCCCAAGAAGCCCAGACGTCCCAGGAGGGTCCCAAAAGGTCCCGAAGAGGCCCACAAGAGGAGAGGACCTGAGAGGCCCTCAACCCCCCAAGAGGCCCAAAGAGGTTTCAAAACTGCTTCCTAGAGAGGGGACCCGGAGCTTCTGACACGCCCGGGGGAACTTCGCCTTCAACAGAACTCCAACAAAACGGCCTCCCCAACGTAGCGGAGCACGTCCGACCCAACAGCAGGAGGATTCACCATGACAGCCCCGAGACGCAACCATCTTTCCACATTGTCGAGTTTTTTGTTTGTCTCCGACGCGTCCAAGACGGCCTCAAAGACCCCCAAGATCGCCCCGAGACGCCCCCATCAGGGCCCCAAGACGGGCCCAGGACGGCCAAAGAGGCGCCCAAGATGGCCCCAGAGGCACCCAGAGAGCCCCAAAGACGGCCCCAGACGGCCCGAAGGCGGCCCGAAGATCGCCGACTAGGCGCCCAAGACGTCCCACCACGGCCCCAAGACGTCCCAATAGGCACCCAAGACAGCCCCAAGAGCCGCCCAAGACGGTCCACGACGGGCCCCAGACGGCCCAAGAGGCGCCCAGGACGGCCCATGCAGGACAGTTCCGAGACGGCCCAAACGGCACCGACGAGAGCACAAGAGGGCCAGAGGCCCCCTCGAAGCCGAAAAGAAGCCCCAAGAGGCCCCCACAGGGCCCCCAAGATGCCCGAAGTGGCTGCAGAAGTCCTTGCAACAGAGGGGGGCGGACGAGATGTGAGGTGCAGAACGCAGGCTCCAAACAGCTGTTTTCCATGCTCCGAGGGTTTACGATTGACGATCCAATCTCCAGGGCATGCAGGATCGAGGCAAGTAGGCGGAGGAGGAGGAGGAGAAGCAGGAGGAGGAGGAGGAGGAGGAGGAGGAGGAGGAGGAGGAGGAGGAGGAGAAGGAGGAAGCCCCCAAAGGGCCAGAAAAGAGCCTCATGAGAGTCCAGATGACGTACGGAGCTCTGAACGTGGCCCTAAGACAGCCCAAGAGGAGCCCAGAAGGCGCAGGAGGGTCCCAAAAGGTCCCAGAGAGGCCTACAAACGGACCTGAGAGGCCCTCAACCCCCCAAGAGGCTCAAAGAGGCTTCAAAACTGCCTCCAAGAGAGGGGGGGCCTGCGCTTCTGACACGCCCGAGAGAGCTTCGCCTTCAACAGAACTGCAACAAAACGACCTCCCCAACATAGCGGAGCTCGTCCGACCCAACAGCAATTGTTGTTACAATGTTGTACAAAGTCATGCCCTCCTGAGGCTCTCTTGGGCCCTCTCCAGAGATTCTTGCGAGCCTCCCCGGCGCTCCCGGTGGCTTTCCCCGAGGGCCTCCCGAGCCCTTACTCTGTCGCTCCTAAGACGCATCAGATGGGCTTCGGTTTTGACGCACATCCCGGAGAGACTTCAAAATTGCCTCCGCTAGGAGGGGGGCGAACGAGCCGTGCGCACGGGGCCAAGCTGCTGGAGCGCTGCCAGAGTTCGGACACGAAGGCGCGGTCTCGCTGCCGCCGCCCCGGCCGCCACCGTGCTTATAGGTTATCGGCGAAACCTCCGCCGTTCCTCCGAGAAACATTCCAGAAAGATGTCGTGTACGGAGTCCACGGGTCAGCCCTAGTCTCCCTCGTCTGCTACAGCGCGGGGATCAGCGCGTGCGAGAAGGGCGAGCAGTGGCAGCGGGCATTGGCGCTGCTCAGAGAAATGGGGGATGTGAAGCTGGAGCTCAACGTCATCTCTCTCTCTCTCTCTCTATCTATCTATGTATGTATATATGTAGGCCGGTGAGGGGGGGGTCAAAATCGGTGCCGTCATCCCCCATGGCCGCCCCCCCGAACCTGTGGAGGGTCACGGACCCCCCGGGACTGCCCCGGGGCTCAGAGAAATGGGGGATGCAAAGCTGGAGCTCAACGTCATCTCTCTCTCTCTCTCTCTTTCTCTCTGTATGTATATATACATATATGAGTAGGCCGGTGAGGGGGGGGCCAAAATCGGTGCCGTCATCCCCCATGGCCGCCCCCCCGAACCTGTGGGGGGTCACAGATCCCCCGGGACTGCCCCGGGCCGCTTCCAAATTGCCCACGAGAGGCCACGCGGGCCGTACAGATGGTCAAGAAAGCCTGGAGAGGCCCCGAAGACGCCCAAGAGCGCCCCAAGAGGGCCCGTGAGGGCCCCAAGCGGGCCTTCAAGAGGCAAAAATCGGCCCACTTCCTTCGTAAAACGTACGTTTTCGACATACTCGCTGGCTTCATCTTCACAGTGCCCCAGACGCCCCCGCGGAGCCCCAACACAGCCCAAGAGAGACCCAAGAGGGCCCTGGACGGCCCCAAAGGGTCGGCCTGTGGGGCTCACGGACCCCCCCGAGACGGCCCAAGAGGCGCCACAGCCGGCCCCCAAGACGGCCTCAGGGGGGCCCAAGAGGGCCTCGTTCGAAATCATGTTCCTGGAAGCCTCTCCGGGAACATGACTTCCGGGCCCCAAGAGGCCCACAAGACAGCCTCAGCGAGGCCCCAGAGGGCCAGAGATGGCTTGAAGATGGCCGAAGAGGGCCCCAAGAGGGCCTTCAAGAGGCAAACGTCGGCCCATTTCCATTTCAAAACGTACATTTTCAGCATACTCCCTTGCTTCGTCTTCACAGTGCCCCAGACGCCCCCGCGGAGCCCCAACACAGCCCAAGAGAGACCCAAGAGTGCCCAAGACGGCCCAAAAGGGCCGGCCTGTGGGGCTCACGGAACCTCCCGAGACGGCCCAAGAAGCGCCACAGCCGGCCCAGGAGGTCCCCAAGACGTCCTCAAGGAGGCCCAAGAGGGCCCCGTTCTAAATCATGTTCCCGGAAGCCTCTCCGGGAACATGACTTCCGGGCACCCAGGGCCCCCTACTGGGCCCCGATCTGCGTGAGGGGGTGCCACCGAATTTTAGAAATGTGGCAATCCCTTGTGTTTTTGGACCCTGACACCGCCGATCTGCATGAGGGGTGCCAATTTTTATTTACCCCAGCAATTCAGACAATGCGATTTGGGCGTGGTAAAAATGCCCGTTTTGGACCTCCCCCCTCGCGCGGTCCATCAACAAGGAACAGCATGCAGCAAGAAGCAAAGCTGTAACAGGGAACAGTAAGCAGCAAGAAGCAGAACTGTAACAGTGGAAACTGGAAGCTGGAATTGGTACAGGAAACTGCGAACCTCTAGCCTACAGCCTGGTGGCCCCACAAGGGGGCCGGCGGATTATTCGGCCCCGGCGAAGAGCAGATAAACTTCTCACGGCTACCGTCTCCCCACAGAAGCTAGGATGAACACAGGCTGCTGCGTCAGAAACAGTTTCTGCCCATACCATGTCATGCCTACATGGGTGTGCTTCCACTGACGCCGCCTCCACCTCCCCTTCCCCGCGAGGCCCCAGAGACGCTCCGCTTCCACGTCCACGCCATGGCGGGCAGATTCCGCAGCCGGAAGGCCGCGAGTTAGCCCTAGTCAGCTACAGCGCTGGGATCAGCGCGTGCGAGAAGGGCGAGCAGTGGCAGCGGGCCCTGGCGCTGCTCAGTGAGATGCGGGTGGCCAGACTCGTGCCAGACGTCATGTCCTATAACGGCGGGGTCAGCGCGTGCGAGAAGGGCGAGCAGTGGCAGCGGGCACTTGCGCTGCTCAGCGAGATGCGGGAGGCAACGTTGAAGCCCGACGTCACCTGTAACTCCAGCTCTGGGCACTTCGTGTTCGAAAATGGCAAGCGGCAGTGCAAGAGCTGCCCCCCGAGCGCTGCTCAGCGACCTGGAGCGGCCGGGGGCGCCCGCAGGGGGGGGGCCCGCAAGAAGACACCGGGAGCTGCACAAGAGGGCCTTCAGCCGGGCTCCCAGGCGGCTCCAGCCCCGACCCTGGCCCCAAGATGGCCCAACACAGTCAACCCGCATAGTAAGGATGGGCAACCTTCCCAAGAGCACCCTCGCATCCTTACCTACTCCGTCCATCCTTGTCCACTTTCGTTGGCCAACCTATTCGAAAACCGTCAACCTGGCCGTCCAAGGCCCTTGCTTCCTTAACGCGCATGCTTATGATACGAGCTGACTGTAGGTCCCCGGGACGGCCCAGGAGGGCCCACGAGGACCCCGATGACGGCCCAAGAGTCGACAAAATCAGACAAGACTATGCGTTGTCCAAGGTGTTCCATATGTCCACGCTCTTCCCGTGAAGGGCCCAGAACGGCCCCACACGGCTCCAGGTCCTGCCACGATCGCACCAAGACGACCCAAGAGGCCCTCACGGGCCCACCAAGACGGCCCATGATGGCACCAAGAATGCCCAGAACAGGCCTCGGAGAGCCTCATATGACCTCGAGCCGCCCCCCACCCGCCCCCCAGGCGGCCCCAGACCCCCACCCTGGCCCTCAGATGGCCCAAACGGCTGCCGGGACGGCCTACGAGGGCTCACGAGGACCTTGGCTTGCCACGTTCTTCCCATGACGGGCCCAGAGCGGCCCCACAGGGCTCCAGATCCGATCAGAATCGCACCAAGACAACCCAAGAGGCCCACACAAAAGCGGCCCAGAACAGGCCTTGGAGAGCCTCATATGACCTCAAGTGGCCCCCCAAGGGCCCCCAGGAGCTGCACGAGAGGACCCACGCCGGGCTCCCAGGCGGCCCCAGACCCCCACCCTGGCCCTGAGGTGGCCCAAACGGCCGCCGGTACGGCCCACGAGGGCTCACGAGGACCCCGATGACGGCCCTACGAGTCGAACAATCAAACAAAACCATGCATTGCCACATGTTTTCCACGTTCTTCCCATGAAGGGCCCAGAACGGCCCCATATGGTTCCAGATCCGATCACGATCGCACCAAGATGACACATGAGGCCCTCACGGACCCACCAAGACGGCCCCTGAGGACACCAAGACGGCCCAGCATGGGCCTCGGAGAGCCTCATCTAGCCTCAATTGGCCCCCCCCAAGGGGGGCCCCACCCAGGAGCTGCACAAGAGGCCCCACGCTGGGCTCCCAGGCGGCCCCGGACCCCCACCCTGGCCAGAAGGTGGCCCAAACGGCCGCGGGGATGGCCCACAAGGGCCCGCGAGGACCCCGATGACGGCCCCACGAGTCGAAACATCGAACCAAAATCATGCGCTGCCCAAGGTTTTCCACGTTTGTCCGAATGACGGGTTCAGAACGGCCCCACACGGCTTCAGATCCTATCATGGTCGCACCAAGATGACCCGAGAGGCCCTCATGAGCCAACTAAAGACAGTCAGGTAAGTTGGTACGAGTCGAGAAGTCGGCCCGAAAATTCAAATCGCAAGAAGGCACTAGACTGTCGGTCCAGCCAGGCCAGGGGCCGTCGGCCCAGCCAGCATGGGGAAAGGGGGTCTGGCGGCAGGTCGTGCGCGATCGGCGCAGCGTCGGGCGCCCGAACACGAACGCAGGGGCCCCCGCAGACGTTGACGAGGGTCCCCGCTCGGGAGTGTCAACCTCGCCTTGGGTGTCGGATCCAGGCACGGATCCGCTACGGATCCTATGCGGATCCGATGTTTCTTGGACGGATCCCATGCGAATGCGATGGGTTTGGGACGGATCCGAATGGTCGGGAAATAAAGTGCTTGGCACGGATCCTGTCGGACCACTGCACTTTGATATTGTATTAACTAAGGGCAGCGAGAGATTCCGAGGAGGACTCACGCAGGGGCGCGGAGCAGACGCGACAGGGGGAGGAAGGCGTTTTCTAGAATTGTACCCAGGCGCTCCTTCCAGAACTTTCCTCAGGTGGCTTTTTCCAACACTTTCCTCAGGCGGCCCCTCGAAGAACTTTCCTGAGCTGCTCCTCTGGGTTCTGCGGTTATGGCCGTTGAGCGTTCTGATCTATGGACCTCGCTGTCGTCGTCGTCGTCGTCGTCGTCGCTGGCGCCTTCTTGTGGTTCTGATCTCGGTTATGCCTTGGTTCAGTCGCTTTGCCAGCCCACGTAAATTCAGTCACGTTTTCAGGCCAGGCGAATCGTACACATTTTCTTAGACTGTCTGTAGGACGGCCAACGAGGGCCCCAATACTGTCCAGAACAGGCCCCCGAGAGCCTGTCAGTGCTTCAAGTTGCCCCCCCAAACGCCAGCACCTCCAACCTCCACCTACCAACCTTCAGCCGCCTACAGTTCCAGCGCCTACACCAGCACCGTTATCAACCGACGCCCGAAACGTGTTGTACTGTTGCTTGTACCGGTCCATCCGTACATTTTGGATGCACCGGCCTATCCGTACTTTCCGGGGCCCTCCAACGCTATGGAATCGATTGACCCTTTATGCTCTGAGGTCGCACCATCGGCCACGCAGTGGAGACAGCCATCGGCCTTCCAAGGAACCTTGAGTTAACCGATTTTTGTTCTGGGAGCTTTCGACAACAGCGGCATCCGCGGCAGCAACGCCGGCGCACCGTGACGATTCAAATCTGCACTGCTTCCACAGGAACTTCAAGACGCAACGAAAATGTCACGAATTTCGGTGCCAGGAGCCCCTACGACAGCACCAACGCCGGTGCCTACGTCACGCCAGCAACAATACCAGCGCCCACGCCGGCACCATCGCCAACGCCGAGGCCCAAGCCGATTTTGGAACGCCGTTCCAAAGATGCCTGCCTGCCGGCACCAACGCCAGCACCGCCGCTAGCAACGACACCAGCACCCACAGCAGCAGCAACGCCTCCGCTGCCGCTTGTACCAACGCCAACGTGTCACCCGTGTGACACGTTGGCGTTTCTCTCCGACTGATGTTGTTGCACACTCTATGGCCTCATGTTGACGTCCAGAATGCGAGTGAAACAATTGGTTTTTCTCACACGGTTTTCGGGGTGACGCGTGTCACGCTTGTGTTGTTTCACACCGTATGGGCCCATGTTGGCGTCCAGACTATGAGTGGAACAACTGTTTTTTCTCACATTTGTTTCCCGGGTGACACGTGTCACCCGTGTGTTGTTTCACATATTGTGGGCCCATGTTGGCGTCCAGACTACGAGTGAAACAATTGGTTTTTCTCACGCGGTTTTCGGGGTGACGTCTGTCACACTTATGTTGTTTTACACTCCGTGGGCCCTTGCTGTAGTCCAGACTACGAGTGAAACAATTAGTCTCTCCCACACGGTTGTCGGGGTGAGCCGTGTCACCCGTGCCTTGTTTCAGACTCCATGGGCTCATGTTGTCGTCCAGAATGCGAGTGAAACGATCGGTTTTTCTCACACGGTTTTCCGGGTGACACGTGCCACCCGTGTGTTGGCCCCATGTTGTCGGGGGCGGCAAAGAGGGGGGTGATGATTAGGGGGGGGGGGGGGATATCATGGCGTGGGTTATGGTATTTCCCCAGATTTCATGGCGCCTCTTCTTATTTCATCACGTCCCTGGCCCCCCCGCTGGGCCGCGCACATGCCGCCGGTCATGATTTGCACACACCCCTTTTGGACACCCCCCTCTTGGCCGCTCCCGATGTTGGTTCACACTGTATGGTCCCATGTTGGCGTCCATGTCGGATTTGCCCTGCGCTGCGCGCCATCAGTTTGTTGTCGTCGTCGCCGTTGCCGCCCCGATCGACCCCATCCTGCGAGCATGGATCGGGAAATCTGTGCAGATTTGCGAAAGGGACCCACCTCGCGGCCGCCGCCACCTCTGGGAAAGCTCTTCCGCCTTCACCCCGCCCGCCAGCTCTCGGGAAACCCGTTCCTATTTTAAACGACTCCGCTTTTTTGTTGAACCCACCCCCAGCCAACGCGGCGCGGGGAAGGGTAGAGTTGGGTAATACCTAAAAGCACCCTTCCTGGGCAGCGTAGCTGGGGAAAGGTCTTACATTGTCCCCTAATGGGGTCGAGTTTATATTTCGACCCTTGCTTCAAAGCCCAAATTTGCAGGGAAAGAGACTGGCACAGAAGCATGCCACCCGCGTTGTTTAGGACAGATTTTGGGTTATGAGGGTGGAACAGTTACGTCGGTTCGCGGTGTTGAAGTCCCAGGAATGGCGTCCTGGCGCGATTCAGGCTCGTCAAGACGCAACAGTCAGGTTGATCCGTGGCGTTGGAGTCCCGAGAAAAATGTCTTGGCATGCTTTAGGGTCTTCGAACGGTTGTCTTCCAACGAGGCAGCCCCATCAGTGGAAATGAACCCTTGTAGAGGCCTATGGGGAGGGAGCTTGGAAGGAGGGTTTATGCCAGCATCGTTGATGACTCTTGGGTTTACACTGGTCCTCCTCCTCCTCCTCCTCTTCCTCCTCCTCCTCGAGTGGCCCAACGCCCCTCAAGACTGGCCCCAGACGGTTTGATCGAGCTTCTGGTGGCCGCCCGAGACGCCCCAGGAGCTGCCCGAGAGGGCCCCAACCGAGCTCCAACACGGCCCCAAACGACCACCAGGGCCCCTGCACAGCCTGTTCGGCGTGACGGAGGGGGAATGCAGACATTTCGGCGTCGACGACACGTGCGTGTTCGGGACCGATAACTTGACTGGTCAGCCGTGGATTTCGCCACTGTTCGCGCTCATCAGCTACAGCGCTGGGATCAGCGCGTGCGAGAAGGGCGAGCAGTGGCAGCGGGCGCTGGCGCTGCTTAGCGAGATGCGGGAGGCGAAGTTGGCACCCAACGTCATCTCTAGTACAATGCCGCGATCAGCGCGCGCGAAAAGGGGCACCAGTGGCAATTCACGGGCCCCCCGGTCGCTTTGGCCGGGCCCACGGAGCCACCACGGTGTTCGGTTTCCAGGCGTTGCCGCGTGGCGGGCAGAGTAGAATACTATCGTTTCCGCCGCCTTTTTGTCGCGCGGAGATCAGGCGGGATAGCGCGGTGTCCGCCACATGCGCTGCCGCGCGCCGAGCGGTGTGGACACGCATTTGACCCGCCTCCTGCGATGCCGCGCGGCGAGTATGATAGAATACCGCCCCCCAATCGTTACCGAGCGACGGGTAGAGTTGCGTTGCATTGGTTTCCGCAGTCTTGTGCTGCCGTGTAGCGAACCGTTTGTCTTCTTGGAAAAACTACAACCCCGCTCTACTCGCCAAGCGGCAACGCTTTAGGGGGAGTACTATTGTGAAGGCCTTACGGCCAGTGCCGCCGACCCTGAAGTTTTTGGCCGTCGATGGCGACGGGATGTGTGATCACAGGAAGGAGCTAAAGGACAACGTGACAGGGTAGGCGGAGGAAGTGTGTGAGGAGGAGAAGGAGGAAGGGAGGAGGAGGAGGAGGAGGAGGAGGAGGAGGAGGAGGAGGCGGAGGCGGAGGCGGAGGGGAGGAGGAGGAGGAGGAGGAGGAGGAGAAGGAGGAGGAGGAGGAGGAGGAGGAGGAGGAGGAGGAGGAGGGAGGAGGGAGGAGGGAGGAGGGAGGAGGGAGGAGGGAGGAGGGAGGGGAGGAGGGAGGAGGGAGGAGGGAGGAGGGAGGAGGGAGGAGGGAGGGAGGAGGGAGGAGGGAGGAGGAGGGAGGAGGGAGGAGGGAGGAGGGAGGAGGGAGGAGGGAGGAGAGGAGGAGGAGGGAGGAGGGAGGAGGGAGGAGGGAGGAGGGAGGAGGAGGGAGGAGGAGGAGGAGGAGGAGGAGGAGGAGGAGGAGGAGGGAGGAGGAGGAGGAGGAGGAGGAGGAGGAGGAGGAGGGGGAGGAGGGGGAGGAGGGGGAGGAGGAGGAGGAGGAGGAGGAGGTGGAGGAGGAGGAGGAGGAGGAGGAGGGGGAGACAAACGAAAAGGAGATGGAGAAGGTGGCAAAAGACGCTTAGGAGGAGGAGGAGGAGGGAGGTGGTATTCTGACCCAGGACCCCCCCATGACGCCTCCCGGGACCCTCCCCAGGACCCCCCCCTGGGCTTCCCCCCGGACCCCCCCTCCCGGGCCGGGGAAGGGAACAAAGGGAAGGGGAAACCTTTCGAGTCAATTTACTTTACGCGGGAGGAAGAGATGAATGAGGAGGAGGAGGAGGAGGAGGAGGAGGAGGAGGAGGAGGAGGAGGAGGAGAAGAAGGAAGGGGAGGGGGAGACGAACGAGAAGGAGACGGAGAAGGTGGGAAAGGGAAGGAGGCACGGACGAGAAGAACAACCCATTCCACACGCCGACAGGGTCGGCGGATTTCATGTGATTCGTGGCGTGGCGGCGCCTATGGACCGAAAGGGATCAGATTTAGCTCTACCCGCCATGTAGCAACGCCTGGCGCAGCCTTGCGCTGCCGCGTAGAGCGGAAGGTCGGCTTGCTTTCCGCACTTCGCGAGGCCGCGCGGCGAGCAGAGCCGGCCCGTGTGCCGTGCCCCCCCCCCCAGGCGCTGCCACGCGACGCGGGCGAAGCTCGGTTCTCGTTGTCTCTGCGGCCTCCCGCGCTGCTGCGCGAAGAGTGCAGGTGGTGTCGGATTTGGCCTTCAGTCGTGCCGTCGAGATAAGGAGCAATTTGGATTCGGAAGGGGCTCGATGCTCCTCAGGTTCCTCCGGTGCTGTTCCTCTTGCCCTCCTGGGGCACGAAGGCGCTTACAGGGCCAAGAAGGGGCTTCGTTCCTTGTTTAGCGTTCCTTCTTTCAGCGGCCCGACTGTGCTCCCCTGCGTTTCCGCTCGGCGACTACGATGCCCTATGTACTTTGCGCATCCTTGTCCCTGGCCGTTGCCGCCTGACGGGCGTAGTAGACGATCCGATGAAGTCCCGAGGAGTCCAAGCATACCCGACGGATGCAGGAGGATGCCTATCGGATGTCCTGCGCGTGAGGGCTCACATTGGGCCCCTCGAACTCCGTGAAGGATGAGGATTTTGCGGCACTTGACGCAGTACTGGCGGAAATCGGGGAGGGCGGCCTTCGGGTTGGGGAGGTCCAAAGTAAGAAGGGCGAGGGAGGTGTGGGCCGATCTTCGATGCCCCGCCATGTTCTGGGAGTGCTTGGCCAGGCGGGCGTCACGGAACACGGGGGGGAAGAGTTCGGCGCGGGGGGGAGGGTGACGCTGAGGGCGGCGCGTTCAGGGAGGCTCGGAGGGGCGAGGAGAAGGAGCGGACGGGAGGCAGGGGGCGCCTCCCTTCTGTCGCGCGCGTGGAGAGCAGAGAAGAAAATTGTGTGGTTTGCTTGCCCGCGTTGCCGCGTGACGGGCGGAGCAACGTACCAGTAGTTTCCGCCTTCCCGCTGCACTGCCACGCGACGAGCGGTGTCGAGTAGTATTGGTTGCGCCCCGTGCGAAGCCACGCGGCGAGCAGAGTAGAGCAGAGTCTGTTCGCCCCCCCGAGGCTTTGCCGAGTGATGTGTCGAGCCCAGCGCTCTGTTTTTTTTGCGGCCTTACGTTGCCGTGCGGCGAGTTGAGTGAAACAGCGTGTTACCTGCTCTGCGTTGCCGCGCGGCGGGCTGATAGAATGGTATTCCTTTTCCCCCCCAGGCCTGGCCAAGTGAAGGGTCGAGTGCATTGTTGCTTGTTTGCGCCCCCAGCGAGTTGCCACGTGACGATTTAGAGCATAGTAGTCGATTTTCCGCCGCCTTGCGTTGGCACGCGGCGAGTAAAATGGATTTCGTTTCGCCGCCCAGGCGTTGCCATGTGAAGGGCAGAGTTGATCATCGATGTACCCCGAAGGATCTCAAACCGACCCGACTGAGTCCGGGACTGTGATGGGTTCTTGATGGTTCCCTCCGGTTTCCTTAAAATTCCTGAGGGATGGGGCTTGTGCGGAGCCCGACAGTTCAATGGCGGAAAGAGGGGATGTGGCGAGGGCTTCTGTCAGGAGGGGGTCCAAAGGGAGAGGGATGATGGAAATAGTAGCCGCTTTTCGCTTCCCCGCCAAGTTCTGGGAGCGTCTGGCCAGAAAGATTTCCCAGAAGATGGTGGGGATGCGTCCGAGGTGCTTAGAAGGTGACGTTGGGGGAGGGGTGATGAGAGATGTGCCAAGGGGTCTTGGTCGTCGTGTGGTGGTCGTCGTCGTCGTCGTCGTCCTCGTCGCCGTCCATCGTCGTCACCGTCGCCGCCCCCTTGGTCTTTGCCGTCGTCGTCGTCGTCGCCGTGTCCGTCGCGCGCTGTGAGTGTACAAGACTATTGTTTGTTGGGCCCTCCCCCGAGTTGCCACATGAAAGGCCGAGCAAGATGCGACGTGTTACCGCCCGCTCGCCTCCTCGTGTGACCAGTAGAGTGGAGCTGCACTTGTTCGCCCCCAGTCCGTGCCACGTGGCGTTTAGAAGAGTGGAATCGCATTTTCCCCAACCATCCTGTGGTGTTGGGTCCTCGTTATGAAGAGACAGCGCCGCGCGTATCACTCCGCACTCCCCCTCCACCTTCATTTCCCCTCCTCCCACTCTCATCATCATCATCATCATCATCATCAGCAGCATCATCATCATCATCATCATCTTCATCTTCATCTTCATCTTCATCAGCATTAGCATCAGCATCAGCATCATCATCATCATCATCATCATCATCATCGTAAGCAGCATCATTATCACCATCACCAGCACCATTACCACCGGCATCATCGTCATCATCATCACCACCATCATCGTCATCATCGTCACCATCAAGCTCACCGTTTATCGCCATCCTGCTCCACCGAGTGCCTCAGTGGCACAGACCAGTTCGCATGCGGCTCTCTCGCCCAGCCCAGCACTCCCCTAACACGATTGGCAGCCCCATAAGGGGCTCCACCGAAGGCTCCGATGGCACAGTTCGCATGCGGGTCCCCCACCATTTTGGCAGACTCCGCACACATGTCGTGGCCCCACAGGGAGCTTCCCCTCCTTCCCCATCGCCTGCCCAGCAGCACTCACACTTGCAGATGATTGGGCCATTCGCGATTATAATGTATCCGCCACGTGCGTTACCACGTGGCGAGGGGAAGGAGGATAAGGAGGATGAGGATACAGGAGAAGGGGGGATGACGATGCCGATGATGTTGATGATGATGATGACGATGATAATGATGACGGTGGTGGTGGCAGTGGTGGTGATGATGATGACGATGATGGTGGTGATGATGATGATGATGATGCGAATGTTGATGATGATGATGGTGGTGATGATGATGATGATGGTGACGGTGATGGTGATGATGATGACAATTGCGATGACGATGATGAAGATTGCGATGATGCTGGTGGCGGTTATGAGGACGATGATGATGTTGATGGTGATGGCAGAGATGATACATATTATTGTGATGATGATGGTGATGATCATGCGAATGATGATGGTGACGATGATGATGGTGATTATGATGATGCCTGTGATGGTGAGGTTGGTGATGACGGTTATGACACTTGCGATGCCGATGATGAAGATTGATGATGTTGGTGGGGGTGATGAGAATTCTGATGATGCTGATAGTGATGATAGAGAGGACTGCGTTGATGCTCATGGTGATGATGATGACGCGATTGATGATGATGCTGATGATGATAGTGATGATGGTGGTGGGGTGATGATGATGGTGATGATCATGCTGATGACGATTATGTTGATGATGATGGTCATGATGATAGCGGTTACGGTTATGCAGATGATGATGATCATGATGATGGTGACGGTGATGGATATGATGATGATGCTGACGATTGCGATAACGATGATGAAGACTCTGATGATGCTGGTGGTGGTGATGAAGATTATGATGATGATGCTGACGGTGACGATAGGGGTGATTGCGATGATGATGCTGGTGATGATGATGATGCTAGTGATGCGAATGATGATGGTGATGATGGTTGTTATGGTGATGATGATGATGCTGATGATGGTGATGCTAATGTGATCTGGTAGCTCTCGGATATGCATGCCGTGACGTTTATTTGTACCATTGCCATATGTTATTCAAGCTGAGAAGCGGACATACCGTATATCATGGTAGCGCGGAGCGAGGTTGGTCGGCCTGCCTGCGATACCGCTGTGCATTTCTCCGCAGCGTCTGCGACGGACGCCGACACGGCCACAGAGGCCGCAGACGAGACTGGTTGGAAGCTGGTCAGCGGATCGCCGCTCGAGAGCTGGGCGATCATCGTGACGGAGCTGCTGCGACTGGCGAGGCGCCGCACCAGGTGGCACTGCGAGGGCGAGGCTCTCAAGGCCATCAAGGCTCGCGGCCGCGAGGTCAACGATCAGCATCGACGAGGCCAGATTCGCGCAGCTCGAGCAGGCACTCGCCCAGGCGCAGCAGCAGCAGCAGCAGCAAGTCATCCAGCGGCTGGCGGCCCAGGCGGAGTCCGCCGAGGCCAGAGTGCAGGCGGCAGAGGCTATGGCTCAGGAGGCCCGAGGTCAAGAGCAGCAGCGAGCAGCAGCCCAGCCTGGTGGCCCGCCGCAGGAGACAAACATATTGATTGACACACGGGTCCTCGGCAAGCCTAGTGACTTCAATGGCGAGCCTGGGACCTGGCGCGACTGGAGTACGATTTTCCGAGCCTATGCCAGCGCGTGCGAGCCAGCCCTGAAGGGCGCCATGGACAGGGCTGAGCATGCCGACACGCCAGTGCTGAATGCAACGCTGCCCGACGACCAAGTGCGCCTCAGCAGCCAGCTCTACTATATGTTGGTCATGCTGAACAAAGGCCTCTCGTTAGACCGCATTGTCAGTGCAGGAGTGAACGAGGGGCTGGAGGCGTGGAGAACTCTGGTCACCTTCCACGAGCCTCAGAGCCGCACTCGGGCAGCAGGGCTCCTTCAGGAGCTACTCTCGTGGGACTTCGAAGGTGACGTCCCCTCGAAGCTGATCGCGTTCGACAGGAATGTCAAGCGCTACGAGCAGGCTGTGGGTGCAGAGTTCCCCGATGAGATCAAGATAGGCATCCTGGTCCGCTCGCTCAAGGAGGGCCCGCTGCGTCACCACCTGCTTCTCAACAGCCAGCGGCTGAACACCTGGGAGCTCGTGAAGGCCGAGGTCGAGAACCTCAGGCGGGCCCAGATTGCGACGACGGCGAGTACTGGCACAGGCCCGACCCCGATGGACATCGACTCTCTGGCGCGGCAGCTGGCCGCTCTTGGCTGCAAGGGTGGCAAGAACGGCAAGGGCGGCAACGGCAAGGGCAGGAGCGGCAAGGCCGGCAAAGGCAAGGGCTCCGACGACCTGCCTACCAAGCCGTGCCCGATCTGTGGTGAGACAGGTCACTGGAAGCGAGACTGCTGGTGGAATACGACGGCTGCGTCAGGCAAGGCACCGCCGAAGGGCGGTGGAGGTCGAGGTCGTGGCAAAGGCAAGGGTGAAGCCAAGGGTGGTGGCGGACCGAAGCCGAGGCCATGCTGGACTTGTGGTTCGACAGCGCATCTAGCCAAGGACTGCCCGGTCGCCAAGAAGTCTGGCGCCCTGGGCGAGATGGGCGAGCCTGAGCCTCCTGAGGGCTTGGGTGGCCTCTTCCTGGCGGCGCTCGACCTGTCGGCCATGTCCTCGAGCTGTGAGACGGTGCGCTTCGGGGTCGACTCAGGCGCGGCGGTCACAGCGATCCCGCGCGCGCTGGGGGCCGACTACCCGATCACGGAGAAGCCGTCGGGGGCGCAGTACCTCTGCGCGACGGGCGAGCCGATCCAAGATGAGGGTCAGCGCAAGCTCATGGTGCAGACTGGTGGTGCGCTACGGGGTATCAGGGCCCGTGTCACGGGCGTCAGGCGGCCGCTGCTCTCGGTCTTCGACCTCGTGAAGAGCGGCCGCCGCGTGGTCTTCGAGCAGGACCAGCACGGGAACGACATCGGCCACGCGGTCCACATCGAGAGTGGCAAGACCGTCCGCTTCACGCGGAGGCAGCGCACCTGGGACCTGGACGCGAGCATCGTGCCAGCGAAGGAGGTGAGCCAGATGTCCCAGACCTTCGTGAGGGAGCTGCCGCTCTGCTCGGTCGAGGGTTGCCGTGGCTGCAGCCAGCCGCAGGACAAGAAGCGCTTGTGCCTTTTCGGGCGGCAGGCGCTGCCGTAAGACCAGACATGATGCCGCCAGCAGTGGGATCTCCTGCGCTGCATGGCGTCGCTTCTGAGACAGGAGTGGTACCTCATGGAGTTGATGATGGACAAGTTGCGACCATCGAGAGTCACCTCGGCGCTGCCGCAGGTGATCCTGTCCCGCCAGGTGGAGCTGCCGCGGCAGGGGACGACGGAGTTGGAAGTGCGATCGAGCTCGAGGGTGACGCCGAGGAGCGCCGCGAATCTCAGCCCGCTCCAGTGCGAGCACGACGGGGGCCGAAGGAGCCGACCCAGGCTGAGATCGAGCAACACGAAGCAGCAGGTCACGTACCCTTCAGAGACTGGCGCTTCTGCTGCTTGGCTGGGCGTGGCCGCGCCGATGGTCACCCAGCGGGCGCTCCTGGGAGAGCGCACGCCATACCTACGTTTGCAGTTGATTACGGATACCTCGTGAAGCGGGAGGAGGTGGAATCGGGCCAGTCCGTGCTCCCCATCCTCGTCGGCATTGACTCAGCCACCTCGCGGGTCAGCGCCGACGTCCCCCCGTCCAAGGGCATCCAGCATGAGTGCAACGTGGCCCGCGCCTTCTGCCAGGTGGAGGCGACCGGCCACCCGAAGATCATCTACAAGTCCGATGGTGAGGGTGCCTTGGTGGCGCTCCAGCGAGAGGCGACGATTCGCCTCAGGAATCTGAAGATCGAGGTCGTGCCCGAGGAGGCGCCGGCCTACGACAGCGCCAGCAACGGCCTGGCCGAGGTAGCAGTGAGGGAGGTCAAGGGCGTGTCACGGTCTCTGCGAGTCGCCCTGCCCCTGCTGCACGGCACTGACATCCCGAACGACCATCCAGTGCTGACCTGGCTGGTTGCTCACGCTGCGGGGTGTATCAATCGTGGCGTGATCGGCGCCGATGGACGGACGCCGCGCGAGAGGCACAAGGGCAAGGCCTTCCGCAAGGTGCTCCCGCCTTTCGGTGAGATCATCGCGCCCCCCCCGAGTGCGAGGCGCGACACCAAGTTCGTGGAGCGCTGGAAGATCGGAGTCTTCCTGGGCGTCATCGAGAAGTCGAGCGAGATGCTCGTCGGCTACGACGGCAGGGTCGTACGCGCGCGGTCTATCAGGAGGAGGCCGCCGAGTCAGCGGGCTGATGCAGCCCCGTTGCTTTCGATCAGGGGCGCGCCATGGATGCCGACCCCGGACAAGCCAGAGAACGTTCGCATCTCGACGGTCATTGACGAGCCTCCTGTCGACCCAGCTGCACAGCAGCCGAGGGTTGTGCCAGAGCAGGTCCCAGCTGAACCTCGGAACGCATACATTCGCAGGAACGTGGAGCTGGCCAAGTACGGCTTCACAGACGGGCGCCCGGGCTGCCCCGCGGCCCGCACCAACGCATCAGCCAAGGCCCGCAGCTCGGAGCGCCGTGAGCGCATCCAGCAGGCCATGGCGAACGACCCGGAGCTTGCCCCCCGAGTCTTTGGAGCGGCGGCTCGCCAACTGGAGGCTGCTGACAGGGCGCCTGCGCGCCAGGAGGGCGCGAGCTCTGGAGCACTGCCTCAAGCAGCCAGCCCGGCTGAGGCGCCGATGGAGATCGAGCGACCTGGCCGACGAGCTGCTGAGCGTCGAGGCTCGCCCGCGGAGTTGCCGCAGGCATCGAGGCGCCGCCTCGCGGCGCCAGGCGGTCCAGCACCCCTCGCGCCAGCGATCAGCGGCGAGCAGCCGAGGACGCCCGCCCAGGCGCCAGCCACGCCTCAGGCGCAGGCTGCTGGGCCGAGCGGGCTCCTCCAGGCGCCGCCTGGAGCTGGGGTCCCATGGACGCGGACTCCCTGGAGCTCTGCGCGCTGCTGGCAGCTTTCGGCGACTGGAGGGTGGCCGTCAGCGAGCTCTACGGACCAGTGCGGTTCACATCTCGGTCGAGTGCGTTCGACCTCGAGCCCGGCGCAGCCTACGACATCAGGACCAGTTACGACTTCAGCCAGGAGGGCGACAGGCAGCGGGCGCAGGCCACCATCGAGCTGGAGCAGCCACTGCTGATCACTGGCAGCCCGATGCGTGCGCCGTGGTCGAACCTGCAGGCCCTCAAGCTCATCCAAGGTGTGGACGTCAACGCCATCATGGAGCGAGGCGTTGTCCACCTGGTCTTCTGTGCCGAGCGTTACAAAGAGCAGATCAAGGCTGGCCGCCTCTTCTTGCACGAGCAGCCAGCATCATCGAGGAGTTGGCGTCTCTGGATGATCCGAGAGATCGCCGAGATGCCAGGAGTACACTACGTAGAGTGCGATCAATGTAATGTGCGCATGGGTTGTGGTGCGCCGATGCTGTCGGCCCGGCGCCGGTCAGGAAGCCCACGGGATGGTTGACCAACTCCGCTGAGATAGCCCGAGAGCTGACGCGTCGGTGTCCTGGGTGTGCTAGGCACTGCCAGACGGTCGGCCTAGGTCGGCGTGGCATGCGCATCATCGAGCGGCACCCGCCAAAGCTTGTAGCTGCGGTGCTGCGTGGGCTGCGTCGTGAGGCGATCGCCCGCGGCCAGCTGGGTGCGCTGGAGGCCGGGCCGCACCTGGGCGAGCCACCGATCTGGGACGCCTACCCCGAGTACTACACGGAGATCGTCGACAACATCAGCGGGGCCGCTTTGGACCCCGAGCTCGTGGCAGCTGGCCGCAAGGAGGAGATGGAGTTCCTCCGCGGCCTGGGCGCCTACGCGCACGACACCAAGCAGCGCTGCCGCGAGGGCCGGGCGCGACCCGGCGCCCATGATCTGGCTGGACGTCAACAAGGGTGACGACCGCAAGCCCAACGTCCGCTGCAGGCTGTGCGTGGCGGAGACACGCTACCGCACGAGCATGGACCTGGGGGGCCCATCGCAGACGTTCAGTGCGACACCCCCGCATGAGGCTCTCAGGATGTTGGTTTCCTTCTGCTGCTCGCCCAGGAACGCCGAGGAAGACCAGCATGTCCTCATGTTCCTGGACATCACTAGGGCCCACCCGCACTGCGAGATGAAGCGGAAGCTGTGGGTGAAGCTTCCCGCGGAGGACCCTCGCTCAGCTGACCCCGGCGTGTGTGGGCTGCTGGTCAGGTGCCTCTACGGTTGTCGCGGCGCGGGCCAGAACTTCGAGCTGTTGGTCCGTGAGACGCTGGAGGGCAAGATGGGCTTCTCCTGTGGCGCGTGGTGCCCCTGCATATACCGCAGAGGCGACGGCAAGCTCGCGGCCTACGTTTACGGCGACAACTTCGCGCTGAAGGGCCCCCGCACCGACAACCTGGAGTTCTACCGCGAGCTGCAGAAGTACATGTGGGTCAAGCTCGAGGGCATGTTGGGGCCCAACAAGAGTGCTGGTGATGTTCAGGAGGTGGTCTGCCTGAACCGCGTCTTCCGCTGGACCTCGAGAGGTGACGTGGAGCTCGAGGCTGACTCCCGCCACGCGTTCATCATGATGCAGCAGCTGAACCTCTGGCGCGGGTCAAAGGCCCTCTCGACGCCAGGAGTGAAGGCCAAGAGCGTGGACCGTGGCAGGGTCCTGGAGGGCGAGGAAGCGACTCGCTACCGCAGCCTAGTCATGCGAGCCAGCTATCTCAGCGAGGACCGCCCGGACATCAAGTACGCAGTCAAGGAAGCAGCGAAGTGCATGCACGAGCCGTGCGAGCACGGCATGGAGCTAGTCAAGAGGATTGCCAGGTATCTCCTGGGTCGTCCTAGGCTGGTTCAGAGGTCCCGACGCCAACGATGGTCAGGTGTGCTCAAGGGCTTCTCGGACAGTGACTTCGCC
This sequence comes from Prorocentrum cordatum, assembly GCA_963575745.1. Lineage (NCBI taxonomy): Eukaryota > Dinophyceae > Prorocentrales > Prorocentraceae > Prorocentrum > Prorocentrum cordatum. The sequence goes on from CAUYUJ010014538.1 coordinate 1,091,477, forward strand.
GGCTGCCTGGAGACCAGGAAGAGCACGAGCTGTGGAGTCTTCCAGCTGGGAGGTCACATGATTCGGGTCTTCAGTGCGACCCAAGGCAGTGAGGCTCTCAGCTCAGGTGAGGCCGAGTGGTACGCTTTAGTGCACACCGCATCCTGCGGGATCGGCCTAGTCTCGTTGGCGCGTGACATGGGATACGAGCTGGAGCTAGATTTGGCCGGCGACGCTACGGCCGCCAGTGGGATCGCGCACCGCCGAGGGGCAGGGCGCATCCGACACATCGAGACAGAGACTCTCTGGCTCCAGCGTCATGTAACCGAGCGTCGAGTCATCCTTTCCAAGACGCCCGGTAAAGTCAATGTGGCAGATCTCGGCACGAAGCATCTGGCGCAAAAGGAGCTGGATGAGATGCTGGGACTGTTGGGATTTTTCGTGGCTGCGGGCAAGTCTGACCTCTCTCTCGCGGTCGCAGGCAACTTGCTTGAGCCTGACCCAGCTTGCGAGCCCGAGGGCAAAGAAGAGGTGCAGGCGTGACTTTCGTTTGATGTCGCCCGTGGCAGGCGACTGTGTTTTCGTGAACGCAGGCATGTTTCTGTGCGGTGGCATGTGGCGAGGCGTGCGAGTTTTTCATTTCAGCTTCGCTGGAGCCACCCGGAGGTCGCCTGGGTCGAGCCTCGAGGGAGCTCGACGCGGCGGCGAGGAGGGCTGATCGGGTAGCTTTCGGATATGCATGCCGTGACGTTTATTGTTACCATTGCCATATCTTACTCAAGCTGAGAATCGGACATACCGTAGATGATACTGACGATGACGATTGCGATGGCGATGACAGAGACTGTGATGAGGCTGGTGGTGGTAATCAGGAGAATGGTGATGTTTATGGTGATGATGAAGATGATTGCGACGATGGTGATGGTGGTGATGATGATGCGAATGATGTTGTTGATGCTGAACATCAAAATCGTGCTGATGATGGTCATCATGGTGAAGGTGACGATGGCGGTGATGGTGATGATGATAATGATGATGATGATGGTGACGGTGATGGTGATGATGATGACGTTTGCGATGACGATGATCGAGATTGTCATTTTGCTGATGGTGGTGGTGAGGATTACGATGGTGATGGCGATGCTCAAGATGATTGTGATGATGGGGATAATGATGATGATACTGATGATGATGATGCTAATGATGATGCTGATGATGGTGCTGGTGATGTCGATGGTGATGATGATGGTGATGGTGATGATATTGACGATTGCGATGATGATGGAAACTGCGATGATGCCGGTGGTGGTGGTGATGAGGATTGTGATGATGTTGATGGCAATGATAGGGATCACTGAGATGATGAGGATGGTGATCATCATGCTAATGAGGATGATGATGGTGATGATGATGATGCTGATGATGATGTTGGTGATGGTGGTGATGCTGATGGTGATGACCATGATGAGGATGATGACGATGATGATGATGATGCTAATGACGATGGTGATGATGATTGTGGTGATGATGATCGTGATAATGATGATGACGATTGCGATGAAGATGTTGACGGCTGTGATGATGCTCATTGTGGTGATGAGGACTATGATGATGGTGCCGATAGAGATGATATTCGTTGTGAAGATGATGACAGGGATGACGATCATGATGATGTTGATGATGCTGATGGTTGTGATGATGATGATGGTGATCACGCTGATGGTGATGGTGATGATGATTGTGATGATAATGAAGGTTACGATTGCTCCGTGGATGATGAAGACTGTGATGATGCTGGTAGTGGTGATGAAGACTATGATGATGTTGATGGTGATGATAGAGATGATGGTGATGATGACGATGTTGACGATGCTGATGATACAAACTATGATGATGCTGATGGTGATGATCATGATTCGGGTGTTGATGATGATGATGATGAGGATGCTGATGATTCTAACTATGATGATAGTGATGCTGATGCTGATGATCATGCGGAGGATGCCGATGATAATGAAAACTCTGGTGATGTTGGTGATGATGGTGGTGATGATGATGGTACCAATGATGATGATGATGATGATGATGGTTGTGATGATAAGGATAATGGTGACGGTGATTTTGATGATGATGATGATGACAATTGCGATGACGATGTTGAAGACTGGTGGTGGTGATGAGGATTATGATGATGATGTTGATGGTGATGATAATAGAGATGATTGTGAGGATGATGGTGGTGATGATGATGACGATGCTAAGTGTGATGCTGATTGTGATGATGATGATGGTGATGGTGATTGTTGATTAGAATGATTGTGATGGTGATGGTGATGATGATGACGATTGCGATGGCAATGATTAAGACTCTGATGATGATGGCGGTGGTGCTGATGATTAGATTGACGTGGATGGTGATGATCAAGATGATTGCGATGATGATGTTGGTGATCGTAATGATGATAATCAAGGCGATGATCACGAGGAGGATAATTCGGATGATGATGAGAATGATGATGATGATGATGTTGATGATCATGATGCTGATGAAGACAATGATCACGACGGTGATGAGTAGGATGATGAAGATGCTGATGTTGATGTTGATGCTCATGATGACGATGTTGATGGTGATGATGGTGATGGTGATGGTGATGGTGGTGATGATGATGGAGATGTTGATGATGATTGTCACTGTGATTATTCAATCACTTCGCTCATTCCGCCGGCCCATATAGCGCACCGCGGTCGACCGGCTGAGAGGTCGTCGGCAGTGCGGAGCTGCAGGGGCCGGCGGCTTTTTCTTTCTGAGGCATGTTTGTGTTGAAGCGGCCCCCGTGGAACAGCTTCGTGTCGATTCGTGGCGATCCTCCAGGAGTGCATTTGTCATCGCCAAGAATGAGCTGAACTGGCCCTGCAGCGATCTTTGGGGCCTCTTGGGGGTATTTTTGGGACCCTTTGAAGGCCTCTTGGGGGCCTCTTGGGAGCCTCTTGGGGGTCCTTGGCGGCGTCTTGTGGGCCCCTGCAGCCTCTTGGGGGGCTCTTGGGGACCTCTTGGGTCAGGAGGGGGGTAGTCGATTGCGCCCCTCCCCTAGGAGGCCACGATCCTCGTGAGCGGTGTCGAAAAATTGCCCGGTCTGGCATCTCTGATCCGAGTGTCCCGGGGGTGCCCCAGGGGTGTCCCGGGGGTCTCCCGGGGGTCTCCTGGGGTACTTTTCGTCCGGGGACCCCCAGGGGCGGCCCCGCGCGCGCGAACTAGAATCGGAGGTGAGGGGGTGAGATCGAAGTGGAACGGAGAGCCCCCCTACCGGGAAATCGATTTCGGTTTCGTGTTCGTGCGTGCTGTGCGTGCCGTGCGGGCGAGACGAAGCTGCGTGGGCGGGCGAGAGAAAGTCTCCTGTGGCTGAGGCCCGGCCGGATCAAATGTCTCCCTTCCGGGCGGCCGGGGCCCCGCGGTGTCCCGCCGGTGTCCCGCTGGTGTCCCGTGTGGCTGAGGCGCGGCCGGATCAAATGTCTCCCTTCCGGGCGGCCGGGGCCCCGCGGTGTCCCGCCGGTGTCCCGCTGGTGTCCCGTGTGGCTGAGGCGCGGCCGGATCAAATGTCTCCCTTCCGGGCGGCCGGGGCCCCGCGGTGTCCCGCCGGTGTCCCGCTGGTGTCCCGTCGGTGTCCCGTCGGTGTCCCGATGATGACGATGATGATGATGATGATGATGATGATGATGATGATGATGGTGGTGATGGTGGTGATGATGGTGATGATGATGATGAAGATGATGATGATGATGATGATGTTGTTGATGTTGATGTTGATGTTGATGTTGATGTTGTTGATGATGGTGATGATGATGTTGGCGCTTTATTTTGATTATCGATAGTGAGATCGATAGTGAGATCGGTTGTGATATCGATCGTGACAGCGACAGTGAGACCGAATGTGAGATCGATAGTGAGATCGATAGTGATATCGATGATGAGATCGAGCGTGAGACCGAGTGTCATAGCGATGGTGAGATCGATTGTGAGATCGATAGTGGTATCGGTAAGAGATCGATTGTGAGACCCAATGGGAGATCGATTGTGAGATCGGTTGTGATATCGATCGTGAGATCGACAGTGAGACCGAATGTGAGATCGATTGTGGGATCTATTGTGAGATCGATTGTGAGATTGATAGTCAGATCGATTGTGAGATCGATCGGTTGAGATTGATAATGAGATCGATAGTGAGTTCGATAGTGAGATCGATGGTGAGACCGAATGTGAGATCGATTGTGAGATCGGTTGTGATATCGATAGGGAGATCGGTAGTGAGACCGAATGTATGATCGATAATGAGATCCAAAGTGAGTTCGGTAGTGAGATCGATATTCAGATCGAATGTGAGATCGATTGTGATATCGATTCTGATATCGATAGCGAGACCGAATGTGAGATCGATTGTGAGATTGATTGCGAGATCGATAGTCAGATCGATTCTGAGATCGATCGATTGAGATCGATTGTGAGATCGGTAGTGAGTTCGATAGTGAGATCGATCGAGTGCGACGTTGGTCCCTCCCCCCCTCACCTCCTTATCACCCGAAGGGTGGTCGTATAGGTATTGTTAACCAGTTACCCGAGATCTTAGCACGCCCTTGGGCCGGTGAGTTATGCTGGAGATGGTGATAAGGACCATGATGGTGGTGATAGTGATGGCGACGATGAAAGATATGTATAACGACGCTTGCGATGAGAGTGATGATGATGATGATGACGATGATGATGGTGATGATGATGATGATGATGATGCTCATGATGATGATGATGATGATGATGATGCTGATGCTGATACTGATGCTGATGATGATGATGCTGATGATGACGATGATGGTGATGATGATGATGGTGATGATGATGATGATGATGATGCTGTTGATGATGATGATGATGGAAATTATGATGATGGAAATGATGATGATGATGATGATGATGATGATGATGATGATGATGATGATGATGATGATGATGATGATGATGATGATGATGATGATGATGACGAGGAGGAGGAGGAGGAGGAGGCGGAGGAGGAGGAGGAGGGGGGCTGCCTTCGGGGTTTCGGAGGTTGCGCTTTGGTTTCCAGGGATGGCGTTCCTCTTGTTCCCGCGGGTGTTGGCTCGGGCTCCCCGGGCTCGCGTGGCTGGCTTTTCCGGGGTTTGCGCGCGCGCGCGTGCCAGGGTTCGTTGCCAGCCTTCCCGGAGTTGGTAGCCCCGCCCTTCTTGGAGCCCTCTTGGGCCACCCTGGCGGCGCACTGCGAGCCTCCCCGGCGATCTTGGAACCTCTTTGGCCGCCCAGTCAAGAGCCCAGAGGTGCCTTCGAGGGCCTCCAATTTGACACGACAGCACGTCGTGTCAAAAAAAAAAAAAAATGACACGACAGCACGTCCGACCCAGCAGCGTTTTTGGTGAAGTTCTTGTGAGAATTCCCGCCCCCTTGGCACCCTCCTGGGCGTCCCCAGGAGCGCCCTGCGAGCTTCCCCGGCGATCCCAGAGCCTGTCTGGAGGCCTCCCGGCCTGCCAATTGGGAGCCTTGGAGGCTCCCCAGAGGGCCTCCAATTTAGCGAAAGTCTGACAAGATGGCACGTCCGACCCAACATCAGCGGCACCTTGCATCTACAAGCAACAGCACGCAGCAGCGGTAAGTAAGCATTGCGAGCAGCACGCAGCAGCTGTAGCAATCAGCAGCACGCAGTAGCATGCGCGGAATGAGAAGTTCGAGCCCCACGTCATCTTGCCAGCCTTTCCGCACAAATTTTACCAGCACATGCCAGCCCATTCAGATTTCGTGGAGGTGGTCCACGGGTCAGACCCAGTCTATCCTACAACGCTGGGATCAGCGCGTGCGAAAAGTGTGAGCAGTGGCAGCGTGCGCTGGCGCTAATCAGCGAGATGAGCGATGCGATGTTGAAGCCCGACGTCATCTTCTGTATTACAATTCTGGTCGTTGAGTGTGCGAAGAGGGCGACAAGTTCGCGAGCTGCCCCCGAGCGCCCGAAGCGCCCCGGCGCTCTCCGACGGCTCCAGGGAGCCCCTCAAGACGGCCCCCAAGACAGCTTTGAGACGCTCCAGAGCGCGCGAGGACGGCCCAAGAGAACCCGAGCGGAGCCCCATGACAGCCCAAGACGGCCCGACGACAGGCCAGGTGCCTCCGAAACGGCCGAATCGGACCCGATGACGGTCCCCCGAGGCCAACATCATGTGCTTTCTGTATGTTTTGAAGGCTTTCCGTGTTCTCGCCATTTCAAACCAATAACGGCCCCAGATGGCTTCAGGACCATTCGAGATCGCCCCAAGACGATCCGGGAGGCCCCGCTAAGTGCCTCAAGACGGCCCCAGGGGGCTCGAAGATTGCCCAAGAGAAGCTCAAGACAGCCTCGTAGAGCCCCCCGTAGCCCCCAAGACAGCCCCATGAAGGCCCGAGGTGCTGCCAAACGGGCACCAAAGCGAGCTCCAAGACGGCCCGAGACCCCCAACGTGGCTCCAAGCTCCAAAAGGGGCCAAGAGGGTCCCGAGAGGCTGCGGAGAGACCCCAGGAGGCCTCGAAGAGGGTCCGAAGAGAGTCTAGACGACAGGTTTCTCGCAGGCCCACAAGAGGCCCCCGAGACGGCCCAAGAGGGCAGCAACATGGTCGAAGGGGGTCCCCAGAGTCTCTGGAGAGACCCCCAGTAGGCCTCGAAGTGGGTTTGGATAGAGTCCAGACGACGGGCTTCCCGCAGCCCCCAACGGGCCTAGAACCTTCCAAGGATCACACCAAGATGCTCCAGCGTCTCTCAACAGACTCCGATACTTCCCAAGGAATTTCAAGGAGTGCACCTTCGGCCACGGCACCCTTTTCCCGTTTCTGGAGCCCCAGAAGCCCCACAGAAAGCCCCAGACCCCAAAGACAGCCCCAGAGCCTCCCAAGGGCTCCGATAGTTCCGACGGAGCTCCCAAAAGAGCCTCCCGCCTTTCCACCTTTCGCCGTTTGTGGCTCCCCGGGAGCCTTGAACAGAGCCCCTGACCCAAAACACGGCCCGACAAGGCTCCTGTCCCCGTTCTCTTCTCTTATCTTCCTCCTCCTCCTGCTCCTCCTGCTCCTGCTCCGCCTCCTCCTCCTCCTCCTCCTCCGCCTCCTCCTCCTCCTCCGCCGCCTCCTCCTCTCCCTCCTCAACGCTCCGGCCGCTCTGGGGACCCGTGGCCTGTTGCTGCATCGGGGGCCTCCCCGCTCCAGCCTCCGTTCCCCCCACTCCTCCCCTTCACCGCATCCCTCCCAAGCTGCAGCCACGCTGGGGCCCTCACACGGCCAGGTCGGGGTGACGGAGGGGACATGTATTCGGCGTCGGCGACGCGTGCGCGTTCGTGAGCGACGCATGGACCTGCCAGCCGTGGTTCTCCCACTGGTGCACACGAGTCTATCCTACAGTACCGAGAGCATCGCGTGGTGCATTCCTCTGGAGGCAGCGCCCAGGGGAGCCTGCCCGGAGGGCCCGCTGGGAGGGTCTGCGCTTCCCAGGCGCCCAAGCGAGTCCAAGAGGCGTCCAAGTTTGCCGAATATGCCTCCGACGCGTCCGAGGACGGCCGCAAGATGGCCCAAGCTGGCGTCCAGACCGTCTCAGAGGGCCCAAGACGACCTCCAGACGGCCGCAATACCTTCCAAAAGGCTCCCAGAGCGCTCCGCCCAGCAGGGCCTTCCAGGGCACAGAGATCGTGCTTTCTGCAGGGTTGTCGAGCATACCCGACTTTGAGGCCCTTGCGGCGCCCACGACGGCCCACCACCAGCTCGCAAGATCGCCCCAGGCCGGGCCAAGAGGCCTCCGACGAGGATCCCAAGGCGTTTCCAGAGAGCCCCTGGACGGCCCAAGACGGCTTCAGAGAGCCCCGAGATGGCCCCAGGCGGGGCCAGGAGGCCTCCCGGGTGCCATCTGGAGGCGGTTGTGCACGTCCTCCCGGGGCGGCCCAGGGCCCTCCTCCCGGCCTTACGCCTAGAAGCCAGAACCGTGCACATGGTTCCGGCGCCCTGCGGCTTCCCCTGAAGGCCTCCGGGGTGCCATCTGTCAGGAGGGAAAGAAACACACAGACACAATTAATCGTCGACTCCCCAGAAAATACGGGAAAACATGGGAAGTGGGGGGGAAAGACAAAAACACAGAAAATATGTGAAAAATATGTGGAATACGGTTACTTGCGAATATTTATTTAATCGCTTCGCTTATTCCGCCGGCCCTGGAGCCCTCTTTAGGGCCTCTTGGGGGCCTCTTGGGGACCTCTTGGGAGGCTCTTGGGGCTCCTTGGCGGCGTCTTGGGGGCCCCCAGGGCCTCTTGGGGGGCTCTTGTGGGCCTCTTGGGGCGGGAGGGGGGGTCGTCGATTGCGGCTTCCCCCCTCGGAGGCCACGATCTTCGTGAGGGGTGCCGAAAAATTGCCCGGTCCGGGTGTCTCCTCCCGGGATTTGCCCGGGGTATTTTGAACCCCCAGGGGCCGCCCCGCGCGCGCGAACTAGAAATATTGTTAACCAGTTACCGGAGATCTTAGCACGCCTCTGGCCCGTTGGGCCGGCGAATTTGTGTGTTCCAGGGCCCCTTCAATCTGGGCGCGGTTCCGGGTCCTCCCAGGGCGGCCTCCCGCCCAGGCGCCCAAGACGACCCAAGGTGGCCCAGAGATGGGTCGCCTCGTTCCCCTAATCACCAGGGCACATGCGGATTTGATAGCACACTCGTCAGCTACAGCGCTGGGATCAGCGCGTGCGAGAAGGGCGAGCAGTGGCAGCTGGCGCTGGCGCTGCTCAGCGAGATGTGTAGGGCGAGACTGGATCCCAACGTCATCTCTCCTATATGGTCCGCACAAGCGCGTGCGGGAATGGAAAGTTCTCAAGTGTGCGAAATCGGCTTCGGCGGGCACCTGGCACGCCCTGGGCGCACCCTGGCGTCCCTCCGGGCGGCTCCAGCGCGCGTCAGAACGCCTCCAGGGAGCGCCGGGGTGGGCCCCAGACGTCCCCGAGACGATTTCAGGACGTCTCGACGTGCTTCCAGACGGCCCAAGAGGCTTCCGAGCCCCTTGAAGAGACGTCCAAGAGGGCTCCCAGAAGCAAAAATCGTTTTCATCCATATGGAAAACGCATAAGTTTAACAGCTTCGTTTTCCTCGTGTTCACAGAGCCCACGACGGCCATAGAGGCCCCCAAGATCCTCCCCACGACGCCCCAAGGCCTCCAGGGGGCCCCAGGACGATCCAAGGCAGCCCCAGGACAGCCCAAGAGGCGCCCAGGATAGCCCATTAGGGCTCGAAGAGCGGCCCAAGACGGGCCGGGACAGCCCTAGAGGCGCCCAAGAACACCCTAAACGGCCAAAGACGGCCCAAGAGGCGCCCAAGACGGCTCCAAGAGGCCCCCAAGAGGCCCCAAACCCCAAGATGCCTCAAAGCGCCCCCCAGCAGGCCCGAAAAGGCTTCCAAACTGCCTCCAAGAGCGGAGAGGCGGACGAGAAGCGTGAGGCCCCTCGCAGGACTCGAGGAGCAGTTCTTAACGCTCCGGGGGCCCTGGATGCTCCTCTTCGGGGGGCCTTGCCATGGGATCCACGATTGACGATCGAAGGTCGAGGGGATGAAGCATTGAAGGCAGGAGGAGGAGGAGGAGGAGGAGGAGGAGGAGGAGGAGGAGGAGGAGTATCCAGAAGGCAGGGCCGACGTCTGGGGGGGACGAATGTAGATTGCCATTCCGCCGACCCCGTGTGGGTCGCAATGCCATGTTCTGTTGTTCCGAGCTATGGTTCGCTACGCTACGTCACGAGGAGTCATGCTATATTGCGTGGTCGTATTCTGCGCCACCCACAGCCCCCAAGAGCCAGAAGGCTTTGAAACACCACTCAAGATGCTTCAGCGGGCCAAGACGGCCCCAGGATAGCCCCAGACGGTACATGACGGACCAAGGACGGCCCAAGACGGCACAACGAAGGCTCCAGACTGTCCCAAGACGGCCCCGTGATGGTACAAGACGGCGCCGAGATGGTCAAAAATGGTGAAGATGCCCCCAAGACGGCCCCAGCTGCAGGCTCCAACCCCCATGGGGGGGGGTGAGGCATTTATGTAATTTAAAATTAGATACCTGGACCCCGGGGGCGGGGGGGGGCCAGACCGGTCAGGGGGCCCCAGACGGTCCAACACGCCCCCAGGATGGCCCAACACGGCGCCAAGATTGTCCAAAACGGGCCAAACTGCTCCCAAGACGGCCCCAGCTGCGGGCCCCCCCCACAGACTCCGACGTCTGAGGGCGACGAGGGCGCCGACTGACCTCCGACCACGCCCCGTGCAGGCGGCGGGCGCAGCTTGAACCCAGCCGCCGCAGCCCACCGGACAGCCCTGGAGGGCACCAAGGGCGCGGACCAGGGCACCAGGGGAAACTTGACCGGGACGACAAAATCTTGGGGCTAGGGCCTCAGGCCCCGCGAGCCAGGCTGAGGACTTGACGGCCCCAAGACGACCCATGACGTCCCCAGGACGGCTCCTGAGTCGCCCATGACTGCCCCAGGGGCATCCAGGGCAGCCCAAAGAGCGGCCAAAGACGGCCAAAGACAGCCCCAAGACGGTTCCAAGACCGCCCCAGAGGCGCCCAAGAAAGACCCCAGACGGCCCCAAGACCGCTCAAGGGCCACCCGAGACAGCTCAAGAAAGCCTCAGATGGGGCCCAGAAGGCCGCATGACGACCCCAAGATGGTCCAAAACGGGCAAAGACCCCCCCAAGACGGCCCCATTTGCGGGCTTCCGGCCCCACACGTTCGCACCATGGTGGGCAGATTCCGCGGCCAGAAGGCCTCGGGTCAGCCCTTGTCTCTCCTACATGGCCGGTGGAAGCGCGTGCGAGAAGCCCAGGGCCTCAAGTGAGTGAACAAAATCGCTCCTTTACGGCGCCACCACGGGGCCGAATCGCTCAGGCCGGTCCAAGGGGTTCCCAGACCGTCCAAGAGCGCTCCAAGACGGCCTCAGTGGGTCCCGAGACGGCCCACGAGGGCCCGAAGCCTTCCCGGGGGGGCTCCACGACGATCCAAGAGGCCGCAAACATGCCCCAAGAGGGCCCCGAGCGCACGCCAAAGAAGCACAAATCGTCAAGTTCCCATAGGAAAACGTATATTTTTAGCATGCCCACCTTGTGTGCTCCGACACGCCAAAAGGCCTCCCACATTGCCCCAAGAAGACGCCAGCGGCCCCTAAGAGGGCTCCAAGACGGCCCGCAAGAGCGCCAAGACGACGCCATAAAGCTTTGAAACGGCCTCACAGAACCCCTAGACGGCCCCAAGAGAGCTCCGAGGGGCCCCAAGGGGCTCCCAAGACGGCCTCAGGCAGCCTCAAGAGAGCTCCAAGACGGTCTAATCCCAAAACGCTCCCAGAGCAGCCCAAAAAAGCTTCAGAATGGCCCGAAAAGGCCCCCACAAGGACCACCAAAGCAGGCCCAGAGACGCCCATTAAAAGAGCGATCGGTGAAGTACAAAGCTCTTCTCACCAAGGCTCCCAAGAGCGAGCCGCAGCGTACAGAGCTCTCACAGGCACAGCTCCCAAGAGCGAGCGGTGATGTGACCAGCCCTTCACACAGGGGCTCTGAAAAGCGAAGGGCGCCATGAGCCATCTCGGGCCGATTCCTGAATCGCCCCTTTCGATTCCGTGCCCGCGCAGCACCCTTAAGCACCACCTCGGGAAGCTCGTGGACGAAGTCCACGGGTTCGCCCTTGTCAGCTACAACGCTGGAGTCAGCGCGTGCGAGAAAGGCCGACAGTGGCAGCGGGCGCTTGCGCTGATCAGCGAGATGTGTGGGGCGAAACTGGAGGCCAGCGAAGTCTATTTTACAATTCCATGCATTCGGCGTGCCAGAAGGGTCCATTAGATTTTCCTGGGCCGCGATGCCGCCTCCGCGGCTCCGCCCGGTGGGCGATGCTGTCCTGGCCCAAGAGACCTCGAAGACGTAATTCCCAACATAGGCGCTAGACTGCCTAAGAGGGAGCCAAGAAGGCCACATAGAGCCCCAAGAAAGAAGCCCAAGAAGGCCACAAAGCAGCCCAAGATGGCCCTCCGATTGCCCAAGGGGCCCCCAGTGCGCCCAAAGACGAACCCTTGAGACGGCCTCTGAGAGCAAAGCACATCGATGATTTTTTTGCGGTTGTTGCAGGGTTTCTTGATGCTCGCCTTTTCGACCTTCGGGACGCCAGGACTGCCCCCAAGATCGGCTCCAAGATCGACCCCATACGGCCCAATAAGCCCCCGAGAAGGCCCAAGACGGCCCGATTGGCTTTCAAAACGGTCCGAGAGGCCGCCAAGATGGTTTCGACGGGCGCACGGAGGCCCAGAAACGCTCCAGGATTGCCCCAAGGCCCCCCCCCCCGAACATCTGAAAGAGCGTGTTCTACCGCTGCTGGCGGAAAACCGGGGGGGGTCACTACCGGTTCGAACCCCTCCCCCCCCCCCCCCCGGAAAACCGGGGGGGGGTCACTACCGGTTCGAACCCCTCCCCCCCCCCCCCCAGCTCATCATGAAAAGGGGGGGGGTCACTACCGGTTCGAACCCCCCCCCCCCCCCTCGAAAACCGAGTGGGGGTGCGGACAGTGGTGGGGACGGTGTTGGTGGGGACAGTGGTGAGGGGACAGCGGGACAGTGGTGGGGACAGTGGGGGGACAGTGGGACAGTGGTGGGGACGGTAGTGGTGGGGACAGTGGTGGGGACAATGGTGGGAACAGGGGGGACAGTGGACAGTGGTGGGAACGGTGGTGGTGGGGACAGTGGTGTGGGGACAGTGGGAATGAGGTGGAAACACTGGGACAGTGGAGGGTACAATGGTGGTGGGGACACTGGTAAAGGCGGTGGCGAGGACGGCGGTGGGACAATGGGACAGAGGTACAGTGGGGACAGTGGTGGGGACAGTGGGGACAGTGGTGGAAACAGTGGGACAGCTCAGTGGGACAGCGGAGGAGTCAGTGGGACAGTGGGGACAGTGGGGATAGGCAGTGGTTGGGTCCGTGGAGACAGTGGGGAGAGTGGAACCGTGGTGGGAACAGTTGTGGGAACAGTGGGGACAGTGCGACAGTGGTGGGGGCATTGGTGGGGACAATAGGGACGGTGGTGGAACCAGTGGGGACAGTGGTGGTGAGGACAGTGGTGCTGGGAACAACAGTGGGGGATGTGATGCGAGCGGTGGTAGGGACCGGGAGTCGTTTGCTCGCGGTGCGTGGGGGGGGGGTCGAACCGGTAGTGACCCCCCTCCGGTTTTCGAGGGGGGGGGGGGGGGAGGGGGGGGGTCCAACCGGTAGTGACCCCCCCGGTTTTCGGATCAGGAGGGGGGGGGGGGGGGGGTTTGAACCGGTAGTGACCCCCCCCGGTTTTCGAGGGGGAGGGGGGGGGGGGAGGGTTAAGGGAGGGGGGGGGTTTTTGCCGGGAGGGAGGGGGGGGGGGGGGGAGGGGTTCCGGCAGGGGGGGGGGTGGGGGGGGGGATTTTCGGAGGGGGGGGGGGGAGACCCCCAGGGTCCGGAGGAAAAGGTTGGCAATTTTCCACAGTAAAGCGGCGGTGGATCACGCTCTCTCGAACATCTTTGCACCCTTTTCAAAACAGCTGCCCGTGGCTCCACGGGGTCGGCTGTTCTGTTCGACATTCCTGTATAGTTTCTTTTGTTTTGGTTTGATGTTTCCTTGTTTGATGCGTTGCAGGTTGTTTCGGCATATCGATTCCACGGGTTCACGACAAGAGTGTAATACCATTCATATTATATAATGGATTTAGTGTCCCAGTCTCTTATTCGAATAATCCCACTGTCGAGTCATATAAAAGCTTGCTAACTCTCATCAGCGCAAGTAAAAGCAATGCCTAGATCGCCCGCATGAGGAATCCGATTGTAGAGTTGGGCGCAACATGTACGTGCAATCCGTACAGTACGAGTAAACTTTTAAACCGCTCGTAGAAAAATATTCCTTTGAAAGAGAGCCAGCAATAGTTGGGGAGGAGGCCGCGAGAAAAAACAAACCGCATGCAATCCCCCACCATCTGTTTTGAAAGGGGGGCGCCTCCCCACCCGAAAAGAAGTAGGGAAACAACAGTGGGGATGTTTGGGCACATGTTGTCCGGCTCCCTGTCAAATGCGATCCTTGCGCAAGCGACCATAATGCGTTGTTCATTGTGTAGAGTACACGTTGAATATGTTCGTTTACTTTGCAATAAAGTGCATGCTGTGGATGAGTAACAAAGTGATTGTCATCGTGCGAATTACAAGTGACATCTGTTGCGGGCCTGTATGCTGGCATTGCTTTGGGCGGGTTAACATTCATGTCTAGCGTATGGTTTACAGCATGAAGTATCTTTGCGCAGCCTTGCAATCGAATTCCTTCTGTGGTGGATGTACATATTTGTCCCACTTGCGCGGGGCACAGCGAGAATATTTTTTCAGGGGGGATATCAATCGAATTCTTTGTGTGGGCGAGCTGGATTACAATATATCCCTTTCAGTAAGATTCTAAATGCTGATTGATATTGCGTTCGATGTGAATAAGGATCCCGTTTGTTGGCGATCTACACGTTGATTTCTAGTGTGCGGGATACAAGAATCGACCCGTAGATGTGTGTGCATGTGTATGTGTATGTATGTATGTAGTGGTGCATGGTCATATGTATAGATGGACGGAACAATAGACGGACAGACAGGTACACATGTGGATAAGCACACACACACACACATCTAGAGAGACATGTGTGGTTCACACACATATGCATACGTATATGTTATATATATGCGCATGCAATTATGTAAGGATGGACAAATGGAAGGACATATGGGTCGACATGTGGGTTGGCCTACAGCTGTATAGATACGTTTGTACATATAGAGAGATTTATGGACAGAGGTATGACACATTCATTGTGAATCTATGTATGTATTCGTATTTATTTGACCGTATGGGTGAACCTGTTGTTCCAGCAATGAAGAGGCACGTGTATGTATTGGTATATAGGACGGTGTAAATCTGTACCTATACGACCACCCTTCGGGTGGTAAGGAGGTTGTGTGGGGGGGAGAGGGGGGGGAAACCAACATCTGACTCAATCGATCTCACTATCGATCTCACTCAACGGGGCACCACGGGACACCACGGGGCACCTGTCGATCTCACTCTCGATTTCATTATCGATTTCATTTTTTGGGACACCACGGGACGCCTCGGGGCACCACATCGATCTCAGTATCGATCTCACTATCGATCTCACCCAACGGGACACCACAGGACACCACGGGTTACCTGTCGATCGCACCATCGATCTCACTATGGATCTCATTTTTTGGGACACCGCGGAACACCATGGGACACCACGGGGCACCACATCGATCTCACTATCGATCTCATTATCGATTCCATTATCGATCTCACTCAACGGGACACCACGAGACACCACGGGACACCGCGAGCCACCGCCAGATGGGCGGACGGACGGGCGGGCGGGGGAGAATCATTTGACTTGACTTCGCCCTAGCAACGGCGGACACCAAGGGACACCACGGGACACCACGGGACACCGCGAGCCACCGCCGGACGGGCGGGCGGGGGAGAATCATGTGTCTTGACTTCGCCCTACCAACGGCGGACACCACGGGACACCACGGGACACCGCGGGACACCGCGAGCCACCGCCGGACGGACGGGCGGAGGAGAATCATTTGTCTTGAATTCTCCCCAGCCGCGGCGGGTTCATTCCTCTCGCGCGCCCACACAGTTTCGCCTCGCCCGCACGCACGACGCGAACCAAAAGAAATGATTTCCCGGTTTAGGGTCTCCGTTCCATTGCGATCTCACCCCCCAACCTCCGGTATGTATATGGTGGTATAGGCGAGATGTGAGTAGAAAGATGGTGGAGGCGCTGATCTGTTTAGATTGTTGTTTGAGTATACGTTGACGCACATATATATATACATATATGCTTGCAACAGTTTGTATGTATATGTCTACGAACATGGACAGATGGGTAGATGAGGAGATCGAGAGAGATAGTAGTGGACATACAGTTATATATATACGTAGGTACACGGATCGATCGGTCTGTGAATTGATCAAGGTGGGGCTTGGATTAGTACAGGGTATATATAGGTGTGAAGTCACTGATATTTTCTTAAATGTGTCAATACAGACCGATCGGCAGATACGCCTGTATATCTACATAGGTAGACACAGAAAGAGAGACAGAGAGAGAGGGAAGGAGAAAGAGAGAGAGAGAGAGAACACATTGCCCTGCGACGTACCCAACCCATCGGCACCAAGGGATGATATAAGGCGTGCCGGCAACAGTGCGACAGCAACATTGCAAGAGACGGTGCACAGCGAATAGCTATGTCGTGCGAAGTGTGCGTGGCCGACTCGCCGAACAGAGGTACAAAAGGCAAGGAAACATGTTTGGGGAAAGGAGAAGGAACAGGATGACATCGTGGCGGAAGAACAATCGCCTCGGCAGAAGCAGTGAGATGATGCAGCATGGGCAAGATCAGGTTACATAGGCGGAGACGCAACCATACAATGAAGTGTCGCGTGTCTCCATGCCGGAATGCTCAACACCTGCACGGCCAGACCCTCCCCCAGGGATGGCGGGGTTCTCGAGCTCTGCGTGGGACCCCGCTGCGCTGCCCCCTCCCCAGCAGTTTTCAAAAGTGGCCACAGTTTCACACTGCATCCCCCCCTCAGGGATGGCGAGGTCCCCCGGCCCCCCCAGCAGCCAGCGAAAGTGGTGACCACTTCACACTTCGCAGCCCCCAGGGATGGAGGGGTTCCGTTTGGATTTGCGTGGGGCCTCGTTGTGTTCGCCCCCCCAGCAGCCTTCGAAAGTGGCGACGATTTCACATTTCGCAGCCCCCCAGGGATGGCGAGGTCCTATTTAGATCTCCGTGGGACCCCTTGCGCTGGCCCCCCAGCAGTCGTCGAAAGTGGCGACAGTTTCACACTTCAAAAGATGGCGAGGTCCCGTTTGGATTTGCGTGGGACCCCACTGTTTGGCCCCCCAGCAGCCCTCGAAAGTGGCGACGGTTTCACATTTCGCAGCCCCCCAGGGATGGCGAGGTCCCGTTTGCATCTGCGTGGGGTTTGATTGTGCTGGTCCCACACCCCCCCCAGCCTTCGCACGTGGCGACAATTTCACACTTCGCAGCCCCCCCAGGGATGGCAAGGTCCTGTTTGGATCTGCGTGGGACCTCAATTGTGTTGGCCCTCCCCAGCGGCCCGCGAAAGAGGTGATTATTTGAATTCGCACCCCCCCAGGGATGGCGAGGTCTCGTTTGGATTTGCGTGGGGCCTCATTGTGCTCGCCCCCCAGCAGGTCTCGAAAGTGGCGACAGTTTCACATTTCGCACCCCCCAGGGATGGCGATGTCCCGTCTGGACTTGCGTGGGGCCTTATCGTGCTGGTCCCCGTAGCAGCGTTCGAAAGTGGCGACACTTCCGCACTTCGCAACCCCCCAGGGATGGCGAGGTCCCGTTTGGATCTGCGTGGGGGTTCATTGTGTTGGCCCCCCCAGCAGCCCTCGAATTTTGCGACAGTTTCACATTTCGTGGCTCCCAAGAGGGATGCGAGAGGAGAGGGCCGAGAGCAGCGCGGTGGGGTGTGGGGGAGGAGGAGAAGGAGAAGGGAACCGGAGACCCCACTGCTCTATTCAAAACGAGAACCCAACCAACGAAGGGTGAGAGCCGAGGGAGAGCAGGGGGGGGAGGAGGAGAAGGAGGATAAGGAGACGGCGACTCCACTGCTCTGGTCAGAACCAGAACCTAACCAAGGCAGAGTTGGAAAGAGAGAGAGAGAGAGAGAACAAGAGAGAGATAGACACATATATATATATATACAGACAGCGAAACATCCTCTCCCCGTGCCAATTTTCTCCCCCGCGCGCGTGCGTTGAGGGTGCGAGGGTAACCACTGCGCCCTCGCAGTGCCCACCCTGTGTTGCATGTGTGTGTGGTTGTGTGCGTGGGAATGTAAGAGTGTAAGAGAACAGCGACATCCCCCTCCCATAAGCCAGCAGCCGACTCCCCCTTCCCAGCTCGCTCCTTGTGTTGTTTGCGTGGAGATAGGGGGGGGGCAGAAAGAGAAAGAAAGAGAGATAGAGCGAGAGATAAGAGATAATACACAAATAACCATTCCCGCCTCCGGGTCTCTGCTCTGCGTTGTGCGTGGAGAGTGTGAGGGGAACCACCGCTCGCTCCCAGTGCCCACGTTGTTTGTAAGATGAGGGAGGGGAAGAGAGAGAGAGAGAGAGAGAGAGAAAAAAAAAGGAGAGAGAGAGATAGAGAGGGAGAAAGAGACAACAACAAAATACTGGCCCTCTTCATTTCCCCCATCCATTTTGTGTGCGTGTGTGTGTGTGTGCAGAGTGCGGGCGAGAGTGATAAACTGAGAGGAGAAAGAGAGAGAGAGAGAGAGAGAGAGGGAGCGATAGCCACCGGTACCCCGACCCGTCTGGAGGCGAGATAGAATGGACGGGGAGGGGCATGGAGAATCGATTAATTACGCAGAACAGCGCACGGAGATATGTCAAACGAGTTACATCATGCGCGATCGGCAGGCGAGAGATCGACACAGACAAGGATGAGCAAAAGAGGGGTGTATATATATAGAGAGAGAGCAAGAGGGGCAAGTTCGGTTTCCATCGTTATCGTTGTTGCGTTCATCGTCGTCGTCATCGCTGCCGTTATCACCTTCGGCGGTCTCTCCGACACCATCGCCATAATCATCATCGACTTCACCATCGTCAGCATCGCCAACACGATGCGGTAGAACATGTCGCAAGCCACCATTTTGCTGAAGCGGAAACGCGTGAACATCGAGGAACAATAAAAACGCCAAGAGGGCACCATGAGGCGCGGCAGGGCCCCACCCCACCCGAGCTCAAGAAGCCTCAGCGAAGTCTCCGAGAGGGCCCCCCCGAGACTCCCAAGTGGCCCCAGAGAGACATTCCGAGACGCCTCCTGCTCACGAGGCCCCAGGAGAGCCCCGAGAGGTCCCTCCCCCATCCCGCCTCCTCCCTCCTCGGCTCTCCCTCGTCCTGCCTTGCCCCTCTCCTCGGCCCCGAGACGGCCCCATGGGTCGCAACCCATGCCCGAGAAGGCTCCCGAGAGGACCCCCCAAGGGGCCCGCGAGGACGAACAGCCAGGCTTCTTGCCCGGCCGTCCTGCGTCAGTTTCGCGGTGTTCCCAAGTCGACTGGACGTAAGAGTGACCTCTCGCCGGAGCGACCTTTGGCGCGGGCCAAACGGGGGCCCCCCGATCGCCGAACGCGATGCGGTGGTGGCGCCTTGCGCGCTTGTGTTTGGGCCCCCCCGCGGCCCCTCCCCCCTCCCTCCCTCCTCCCTCCTCCTCCTCCTCCTCCTCCTCCTCCTCCTCCTCCTCCTCCTCCTCCTCCAAGCCGCGCACGAAAGGTCACTCTTGCCCAGGGTCGCTCTTGCGTGTCGCCGACCCGAGGCTTCCGCCGCGCCGGCGCCCGTGCCCGCCCGTGGGCTCCCCGCAGCGGCGCCCGCCCCCGCTCGTGGGAGGCCCCGCGGGCGCCCCGTGCGCCCCGAGGATTCGCCGCGTCGGCTCGGGTGCTCGCTCGCGGGCGCGCTGCGGGCGCCCCGGGAGCTTACACCGCATGCCTTGCACCACGTAGCTCGCGCCGCACGCCTCGCATCACGTCGCCTGCGACGCGCCGCGCACACCGCATGTCACCACCCACCAGACCACCCCAACCCAACCCGAAGGCCTCAATTTGCCCTCCATTTCCAGTTGGGGGGGGTCGGTGAACATGGAAAAAAACACACATGAAGCCCGTACCCCCCCGACCCGAAATTCGGGTCTTCGGGTTGGGTTGGGGTGGTCTGGTAGGCAGTCAACATGGCTCACACCACATTATGCACACAGCATAGTGTGCACCACGTAACGTGCACTGCTCAGCGCTGGCTACATCGCTCACGCCGCTTCTGTTACACAGGAGAGCTCCCAGCAGGTAGCGCACACCGCATAGCTTACCATACGAAGATTGCACCACATAGCTTACACAAGACATAGCTCACACCATATAGCTCGTACCTCACAGATTACACAGCATACCTTACACCACATAGTTTGCACAACGTAGCTCGCACCACATAACTCACACCGCAAATCTTGCACAGCATAGCTTACACCACATAACTTGCACAATCTACTTTTCATTCCCACAGTGCACGAACTCACTGTTCGGGGTCCACCCTGGCTAAGATTTACATTACCTAGGCGATACTTGCACTTAAGGCTTCTTACTTCTCTCCCTAAGGGAGTGGTAGGGTCCAGTGGCGATTTTCCATTTTGCCGCCTGTTGTCG
This sequence comes from Prorocentrum cordatum, assembly GCA_963575745.1. Taxonomy (NCBI): domain Eukaryota; class Dinophyceae; order Prorocentrales; family Prorocentraceae; genus Prorocentrum; species Prorocentrum cordatum. The sequence continues at coordinate 1,111,796 of CAUYUJ010014538.1, forward strand.
CCTCGATGCCGCCTCGTTGCCGCCTCGTGCGCTGGGTGGGTCTGGCGAGACTTTGTTGCCACGTTGTCGCCGGCTACCGCCTCGTTGCCACCTCGTGCGCTTAGTGAGTCCAGCGAGCTTTCGCCACGTTGCCGCCCATTGCCGCCTGGTTGCCGCCTCGTGCGCTGGATGGGTCTGGTGAGGTTTTGCCATGTCGCCGCCTTGCCGCCTCGTTACCGCATCGCGGTAGGTCCGGCGAGGATTCGCCGCTTTGCCGCCCGTTGTTGCCTTGTCGCCCTCTGCCGCCTCGTTGCCGCCTCGTGCGCAGGGTGGATCTGACAGGTTTCTCCACGTTGCCGCCTTATTGCCGCCTCGTGCGCTGGGTGGGTCTGGTGAGGTTCCTCCACGTTGCCGCAACGTTGCCACCTCGTGCGCTGTGTGGGTCTGGCGAAATTTCGCCGCGTTGCCGCCACGTTGCCGCCTCGTCGCCGCCTCATGCGCTGGGTGGGTTTGGCGAGGTTTATCCACGTTGCCGCCACGTTGCCGCCTCGTGCGCTGGGTGCGTCTGGCGAGGTTTTGTCACGTGGCCGCCACGTTGCCGCCTCGTCGCCGCCTCATGCGCTGGGTGGGTCTGGCGAAGTTTCACCACGCTGTCGCCCGTTGACGCCTCGTTGCCACCGCGTTGGGTGGGTCCGGTGAGGTTTCGCCATCTTGCCGCCTTGCCGCTACGTTGCAGCCTCGTTGCCGCCTCGCTGCCGCCTCGTTGCCGCCGCGTTCGCCACGTTGCCGCCTTGTTGCCGCCATGCTGTCGCTTGCACCACACTACCTACACCGCAGATAGTACACAACTAAGATGACATTGCATAGCGGATTCCCTGTTGCTGTCGCTTCCAGTTCACACCACCCAGTTTGCACGGCATAGCTCACGCCACATAGCTTACACCGCATCGTGTTCACTTCACCAAGTCACACCACACGGCTGCCGCCACAGAGCTTTCACTGCAGAGCTTCTGCCACAGAGCAATGACGCACTGCTTGGGGCCCACTCTGGTTAACCTGTGTTTGAAACACTTTTTCTCATACAGTCGGGGCCCTGAAGAAGGAACCCTTTTCGTTGGGGAGGGGCTCCGCGTTCCTTAAGTGTTTCACAGCTTGCCTCAGGTTGTCCTCATGTTTTCGATGTGGAATCGAAGGTTAACTTATGAAGAAAAGGGGCCTCGTTCCTTATCTGTATTCGCTTCCCAGGCCGCACGACGCCCAAGTCGGCACAGGACGCCTCCGAAGGCGGCCAGGCAGCCTCCGAGAGTGCCCCCTGAGACGCTTCCAAGAGGCCCCGAAGCCTGCTCCGGAAGCTCCAGAAGCTGCCCAAGAGTCCCCCTGAGGCGGTCCTCCCTCCTCCTCCCTCCTCCTCTCCCTTCTCCTCCCTCCTCCTCCCTCCTCCTCCCTCCTCCTCCTCCTCCTCCATCCTCCTCCCTCCTCCTCCCTCCTCCTCTTCCTCCTCCCTCCTCCTCCCTCCTCCTCCTCCTCCTCCTCCCTTCTCCTCCTTCTCCTCCTCCCTCCTCTCTTCTCCTCTCCTCCCTCCTCTCTCCTCCTCCTCCTCCTCCTTCTCCTTCTCCTCCTCCTCCTCCTCCTCCTCCTCCCTCCCTCCACCTCCTCCCTCCTCCTCCCTCCTCCTCCCTCCTCCTCCCTAGGTCGGGTCGCGTCCCCCCCGTCTGGCCCCCTCCACGGGCAGCAGGCCCCCGAGGCGCCTCCAAGAGGCTCCCAGCAGCCCCAGAGAGGCTCCCAAACAGACCCCCGAGAGACGCCCAGAAGCCTTCGAGCGGGCCCCAGCGAAGACTCCAAGCGACCCCACCCGGCCTGCCAGCGACTCCCAATACGCTTCCATGACGCGATTGACCCCCTACCCAAGAGGAGCATGCGCGGAATGCGAGTGTCGAGCCCCGCCTGATTGTTCAATTGAACGCCCCAGAGGGGGCAGACACCGCCTCCCCTCATTTTTTGGATCGTGGATTCCGTGGCATGTTTGTTATTAGAATTCCCTGCGGTTCGCTTGTATCCACGGTTGGAGTCATGCTCCTTCTTGGTTTCTGTTGTCTTGATGGTTGGGTACAACTGCAAATCTTGTCCCACATGCACAGCCGCCTTGTTTTGAGGGGGTCAGGCATTCCTAGGGGCTCAATGCTTCGGCAATGGCATGTCGAAGGAGAGGCGTCTTTGTGAACTTCATGTGTGTCCCGGATGGCCACAAGCCGGCCTTTGACGGCCCCAGGACAGCTCTGATGCGTTCAAGAGGGCGCCAGGACGGCCCAAGAGGACCCCGCGCGAGCACCATGGCGGCCAGAGAAGTAACTACCGAAGACCAGCCAGGAGGCTCCACAGACGGCCCACGAGGGCCCCGATGACGCCCAAATCATGCAAAACCATGGTTCTGGATTGTGTTTAACGTTCTCGCCATGTCGGGCCCCGAACGGCCCCCCCACACGGTACCAGGTTCAAGGTCCTTCAAAGATCGCCCCAAGACGGGCCAAGAGGCCCCGAAAAGGGCACCAAGACGGCCCAAATGGCCCAAGAGAGACTGCAGACGCAATGGCCCCCCAAGACAGCCCCAAGATGGCCCCAAGAGCTGCCCAAGGGCCTCAAGCGCGTTCCAAGACGGCCCTGAGCCCCCAGCACGGCCCCAACACGGCCCAAGAGGCGCTCGTGACGGCCCATGAGGGCCCCAAAATGGCTCAAGAGGGCCCCAAGAGCTGTCAAGGAAGGACCATTCCAAGGTGCTCTAGAACTTACCAACAGACTCCGACAGTTGCCAAGGATCACCAAGAGTACCTCCAGCCCCAGCACCCTTCGCCGTTTCTGGATCCCCCGATGCCCCACAGGAAGCTCCAGACTTCAGAGAGGCCCCAGACCACGCCCACTTGCCCTAGAGCCCCCCGAGAGACTCCGACAGTTACCAAGGAGCTCCCAGGAGAGCCTCAAGGCTCAGAACCTTTCAGCTTTTCTGGCTCCCCTGTAGCTCCCCCACACACACACACAAAACCCGAAACCCAAACAAGACATCTGACAACTCTTCTCCCTGTTCTCAGATCTTCTCATCCTGCTCCTTCTCTTCCTCCTCCTCCTCCTCCTCCTCCTCTTTGTCCTCCTCCTTCTCCTCATCATCGTCATCACCATCACCATCACCATCACAATAACCATCATCAACATCATCATCATCAGCAGCAGGAGCATCATCATCACCCTTTGGGTGATTTAACACACCTTCTTCCAGTGCCGCTCTCCTCCTCATTCTGGTTTCCTTCCTTCCCCTAGCACTCGCCTCCCCTCCCCCCTGCACACACGCACGAGCAAGCCTCGCCCCCCCCCTCCGGCCGATTAGGAATGACAAGGGTGACCTCCACCACAGTAGCCCCAGGAAGCTGCTTGCCGTGGATTTTCCACGGGCCCACGCTCAGTCTCTCCTACAGTGCCGGGAGTGCTGCGTGCGAGAAGGGTTTCTGTATCAATGGAGTCCCCGACGGCCGCGAGCGGCTTGCGACGGCGCACAAATCGCCACACCCCCTTCGGAAGACATACATTTGAGACATTCTTGTGCTTCTCGCCTCCAACGCGTCCACGACGGCCGGACCAGCCCCCAAGATCGCCCCAAGAGGCCCCCGTGAGGGCCCCAAGACGATCCGAGACAGCCCCAGGACGGTCCAAGAGGCGCCCAAGACGAACCAAGAGGCACCCAAGACAGCCCCAAGAGCCGCTCAAGACGACTCAAGACGGCCCCCAAACGGCCCAAGAGCCGCCCAAGACGACCCAAGACAGCCCCAAGACGGCCCAAAGACGGCCCAGAAGGCACACAAGATGGCCCAGGATGGCCCCAAGAGACTCCCAGGAAGCCGAAACGAAGCCCAAAGAGTCCCCCGAACGGCCCCCAAGAGGCCCTGAGGGCTTCAAAGTTGCCTCCAAGAGAGGGGGGGCGGACGAAAGGTGAGAGGCAGATCGCAGGCCCCAATCAGCTGGCCCCCATGACGCCCTAAGTGGCTTCGAACTTGCCTCCGTGAGAGGGGGGCGGACGAGAGGCGAGACGCAGATCGCAGGCCAAGAAGAGCCGCTTTGGACGCTCCGAGGGCCTTGGATGTTCGCCTTCTTGGGAGCGTCGTCAAGCGTTCACGATTGGCCATCGGAGATCGAGCAGATGAATAATCCAGTGACGGTGGAGGAACGAGGAGGACAAGGAGTAGGAAGAGGAGGAGGAGGAGGCCCGAGCCCCACCAGGGTCTAGATGATGTCCGACCATCTGAACGTGAAGACTTCAAGGGCGAACGGTGACAGACTCAAAGCTCTGAACGCCGACTCTCCCAAGCGCTAGCGCGGACACTTCAGGAGCGAACGGTGACGCACCCAAAGCACTTAACGCCGAGGCTCCCAAGCGCTAGCGGTGGCGGAAAAGAGCGCTTACCGCCAGCAGCAAGCAAGCATACGTGAAGCAAGCAACACTTTGCAGGATACCAAACTAGGAAGCTCATCAAGGCCCACCGCTGCTCCGCGCTCCGTTCTGGAGTCGGTGGTTTTCGTCACATGCACGTGCCGACCCTCAAGGCCACAACGATTGCTCCTCCATGCGATACGTCGAGGCAGGCGCCGGAGGAGCAGGAGGAGGAGGAGGAGGAGGAGGAGGAGGGGCGACGTCGCTGGCGACAACGGAGATGATGACGACTACGACGACGACGACGACGGGTGCGACGACGACGCGACTGAGCCGACGACCGCAACCACAACGACGACGAAGCCAAGTCGGCGAACCAGCGCGGACCCCGAGCAGCAGCGTCGTGCACCTTGAGAAGATGGAGCGAGGCGGCCCCGGACCATTTCTGAACGTGTGCACCAGACTGTCCGGGCCCGCGTGTGGACGGAGTCCGCGGGCCAGTCCCACCGACGTCGCCCGCAGCCCACAACGGCGACCACCACCACCACGACGACGACGCCGACTGCGGCGGGTGCGACGGCGGCCCCGTGGCGGCGGCGGCAACGACGCCGCCGACGACGGCGACGACGGCGGCCCCGCCGACGGCCGAGCTGCTGGAGCGTTGCTGGAGCTCGGGCACGAAGGCGCGGCTTCGCTGCCGTCGCCCCAGCCGCCGCCGCGCTTGTAGGTTTTCGGCAAAGTCTCCGCCGTTCTTCCAAGAACCATTCCGGCAAGATGTCGTGGACGGAGTCCACGGGTCAGCCCCAGTCTCTCCTCCATGGCCAGTGGAAGCGCGTGCGAGAATGGTTCACAGGGCCTCGTGTGTACAAAATCGCCCTTTTACGGCGCCACCACGGGGCCGAATCGCTCAGGCCGGTCCCAGAGGCGCTTCAAAGGGGTTCACAGACCGTCCAAGAGCACCTCAGTGGGTCCCGAGACGGCCCACGAGGGCCCGAAGCCTTCCGGGGGGGGGGGGATCTACGACGATCCAAGAGACCGCAAAGACGCCCCGAAAGGGCTCCGAAGAGGCTTCTAAAATCGCCCCAAGAAGACGCCAGCGGCCCCTCAGAGGGCTCCAAGACGGCCCACAAGAGCCCCAAGACGACGCCAGAGAGCCCTGAAACAGCCTCACAGAACCCCAAGACGGCCCCAAGAGAGCTCCGAGGGGGCCCCAAGAGGCTCCCAAGACGGCCTCAGGCAGCCTCAAGAGAGCTCCAAGACGGTCCAAGGCCTCCCGGACGCCCCGTGACAGCCCCAAATGGGCCCAAAACGTACTAAAACGCTCCCAGAGCAGCCCAAACAAGTTTCAGAATGACCCGAACAAGACCCCCTATAAGGACCACCAAGCAGGCCCAGAGACGCCCATTAAAGAGCGACCGGTGAAGTGCAAGGCTCTTCTCGCCAAGGCTCCCAAGAGCGAGACGCAGCGTAGGGAGCTCTCCCAGGCACAGCTCCCAAGAGCGAGCAGTGACGTCGGGACACCCTTCCGACCTCTCACACAGGAGCACGCACACACAGCACGCAAGCACAATAGATTTCCTGGGCTGTCCCCCGGAAGAGGCTCGGGGGGACAGCCCGGGAACGGCCCCAGAGGCGCCCCAAAAAACTTCAAGAGAAAAGGCCCCCAGGAGGCCGCAAGACGGCCCAAGAGGGCCCCAAGAGGCCCCTAGGAGGCCGCAAGACAGCCAACGAGGGAGGCCCCAACAGGCCCCCAGGAGCTCGAAAAGGCCACTAACAGTTCCCAAGGAGACGGCAGCGCCCGCCATCAGGCTTCGAAGAGGCAACCGGAAAAAAGTCACCAGAGCCTTCCAGGTGACTTTTTTCAAGGCCCCAGGTGCTTTCAAAATTGTCAAGCGGCGAGACGTACACCGCAGACCCACCATAGCCGTCTGTGACGCTCCGAAGGCTGTCAAGGCGGAGGTAGAGCAAAAGGCGGACGAAGAGAAGGAAGCGGTCCAAGAGGGCCTCCGAGACGGCCCAAGACCGATCGAAGACGCTCCAGACGAGCCGCGGCAAACGAAATCATTGATTCTTCTATGGTTTCTGAAAGATTTCCACCTTTTCGCTATTTCGAGCGAAGACAGGCCCATGACGGCCTTTTCGAGCCAAGACTGGCCCAAGATGACGTGGACGAAGTCCACGGGTTCGCTTTGGTCAGCTACAGCGCTGGTATCAGCGCGTGCGAGAAGGGCGAGCAGTGGCAGCGGGCGCTGGCACTGCTGAGCCACATGTGGGAGGTGAAGCTGGAGCCCACCGTCATCTCTTTTATCATGCAGGGGCCCGCGCGTGCGAGAAGGTCCTGCAGGGGCCCGCGCGTGCGAGAAGGTCCTCTGTCCCGGGCCTTCCAGGCCGCCCTGAGAGCCCCCAGGACGCTCCGAGACGGCTCCGGGGGGTCCCAAGATGCCCCCAGACGGCCTAAAAACAGTTCAGGGACGCTCACGAGAGCGCCAGGTCGGCCCAAGAGGAGCCCAAACGAGCCTCAGGACAGCCCCAGAGGCCTCCAAGGCAGGCCAGGAGGCTCCCAAGATGGCCCAGGAGGGCTTCCAGGAGAGCCCCAAGATGCTAAAATCGTCCCATTCCCTACGGGAACAAACATGTTCACTGTATAATGTTTTTGCTCGTCCTCGCAGCGTCCAAACGGCTGTACAGGCCCCCCAGCTCGCCCCAAGACGCGCCCAGAGGCCCCCAGGAGCGCCCCAAACCCACACGGCCCCGGGACGGCTCCAGAGGCGCCCGAGACGGCCCAAGACGCACCCAAGACAGCCCCAAGAGCAGTTCCGAATGGCCCACGGGACGGCTCTGAGAGGCGGCAGGGGGCGCCAAGACGGCCTCAGAGCACCTTTGGGAGCCCCAAGACAGCCCCAGAGGCTTCCAAGGCAGGCCAGGAGTCGTCCTCACAACGTCCAAGACGGCTATACAGGCCCCCCAGCACGCCCCACGACGCGCCCGCAGGCCCCCAGGAGCGCCCCAAAACGGCCTCACACGGCCCCGGGACGGCTCCAGAGGCGCCCGAGACGGCCCAAGAAGCACCCAAGACAGCCCCAAGAGCAGTTCAGAATGGCTCAAGACGGCCTCACCGCCCCGTCTCGAAGTCGGCTGTACAGGCCCCCACCGCCCCGTCTCCAGGCCTCTCCATGTGCACAGCCTCCAACACGACGGTACAAGCCCCCCGATCGCCCCAAGACGCTCCCAGACGCCTTCAGGAGGATCCCAAAACGGCCCGAGACGGCCCCGGGACGGCTCCAGAGGCGCCCAAGACGGCCCAAGAAACACCCAAGACAGCCCCAGGAGCGCCCAATATCGGCCCAACATGGCCCCAAGACGGCCCCAAGATGGTCCGAGAGGCGCCCGAGACGGCCCCACATCGCCCCAAGACGGCCCAAGAGGCACTCAAGACGGCCCAAGAGGGCCCCGAGAGACCCCCAGGAGGACGAAGAGAGGCCCATAAGCGGCCCCCAAGAGTCCTTGGATCCTTCTCTCTTGGGGAGCGTCGAACTTCCAGCGAGCGTCGTCTTGGAGGCTTCTTGGACCCTCGGGAAGCCATCTCTGCGCCTTTGGGGGACGTCTTGGGGCGGTGTGCTCGAAAGGTCGATTCGTGTCCTCGCACTGGGGCCCGTCTTAGGGAGTTCGTGGGGCCCTCTGAGGCCGTCTGGGAAGCCTCCTGGCCCGTCCTGGAGACCTGTTGGGCCGTCTCGCCGCACTTTTGCGGGCCTCTTAGGCCGCGCCCACCGGCCCATTGTCACCACACTACCAGATAAAATTATCATTCGGCCCCGGCGAAGACCCTCCCCGCAGAAGCAATGATTAACACAGACTGCGACGTGAGAAACAATTTCTGTCCACACCATGTCATGCCTACATGGGTGTGCTTCCACTGACACCGCCTCTACCACCGCATTCCTGCCTTCAGGCCTGCTTGCCTGCATCCCTCGCCCACCTCCCCCTCCAGCGGCCACCTCCTCCATCCACGCCGTCCCCTCCAACCTCCCCTCACCTGCGAGGCCCCAGAGACGCTCCACTTCCACGTCCACGCCATGGCGGACAGATTCCGCGGCCGGAAGGCCGCGGGTCACCCCTAGTCTATACTACAATGCCGAGGGCCGGGCGTGCCAGAATGCCGCAGGATCAATGAAGTCAAAACCGCCCCGGGCTGGCCCCGGGCCGCCCAGGGGACGCCCAAGGAGGCTCCAAGACATGCCAAGAGGGCCCCAAGAGGCCCAAGTCGGCCCGAGAGGTCTCCAAGGTGCTCCATGAGACCTCCCCAGAAGCTTCCCCAGCGGGCCCCGAGCAAGAAAAAACATAGATGTTCCTTGCCTTTCGCATGGTTTTTGCCGTCCTCGCCTTGTCGACTTCTACACGACCCACGACTGCCCAAGACGCCCCCAAGACGGCTTTACGACGGCCGAAGAGGCCCCCAAGAGAGCCCCAAGACGGGCCCAAGAACCCCCAAGGTGGGCCCCAGACGCTCGAGATTGGCCCAAGATTGGCCCAAGCTGGACCGAGAGGCCTCCAAGGTACTCCATGAGACGTCCCCAGAACCTCCCCAGAGGGCCCCGAGCAGGAACAAACATAGATGTTCATTGTTTTTTGCCCGGGATCCACCAAAGCCCAAGAGTTTCCCAAGACGGCTCCAAGACGGCCGACGAGGCCCGCCAAAAAGCCCCAAGACGAGCCCAGACGGCCCCATGACGGCCCCACGGGCGGCCAGGACGGCCCCGGAGGCGGCCAGGAGAGCGCAAACTGCCGCCAAGACGATTTCAAGAGAGGCCCAAACGAGTTTTTTGCATGGTATTGGCTGTCCTCGCCTTGTCGGCTTCCACACGATCCACGACCGCCAAAGAGGTTCCCAAACCAGCTCCAAGACGCCGAAGAAGCCCCCAAGAAAGCCCCAAGACGAGCCCAGAGGGCCCCATGACGGCCCCACAGGCGTCCAGGACGGTCCCTGAGGCGGCCAGGAGAGCGCAAACTGCCGCCAAGACGGTTCCACGAGAGGCCCGACAGGGTTTTTTGCATGGTGTTGGCCGTCCTCGCCTTGTCGTCTTCCACAGGATCCACGACCGCCACAGAGGTTCCCAAGACGGCTCCAGGACGGCCGAAGAGGCCCCCCAAAAAGCCCCAAGACGAGCCCAGAGGGCCTCATGACGGCCCCACAGGCGGCCAGGACGGCCCCGGAGGCGGCCAGGAGAGCGCGAACTGCCGCCAAGACGATTCCAAGAGAGGCCCAACAGAGCCAGGAGGCCCCAAGAAGCCTCCAGGACGCCCCAAAAAATGCCCGACGCGTTCCGGCAGACCCCCAAAGGGGCGCCCCAGAGATCCCAACAGGTCCCCGGACGGCTCCCAGGAGCCACTGCGACGTCGACGCGAGCCCTGACGGCACGCAGGCCCGCCCGTCGAGCGTCTGCCTCTCCTCCCCAGACGCCAGCGCCCTCTGGCAAACAGTCACGTGGACGAGATTGCCCTTGCGTTTATATATATATATATATATATACATATACATACATATATGTACACACACTACATACTATATACTATATATTGTATGCTATATACTATATACGATATACGATATACTATATACTATATACTATATCTGTATATGTATAAAAAAATGGTCGGACCAGCGGCTTCGTCTTTCCCACCCGTCATTGCTGAGCATGATCGTCCAAGGGTCTCGCATGCAATCGCTCCGTCCGCATGCCCTGAACCTCTCCGCCCAGGCTCAGAGGCCGTCGAGTGCGCACCGGGAACATCAAACTACAGCACCCATGCCTCTCTGACCCCCCCGGTTTCGTTCGCAGCCGCGATTGTTGAACATGGTCGCCCAATGGTTTCGCACTTCATCGTTCTATCCGCATTATGTGCGCCCTTCCGCCCAGGCTTGAGGCCTCCGAGCGCGCGCCGGCAACATCAAAACTGGAGCGCCCGCGCCTCTCTTACTCCCCTCT
>CAUYUJ010014538.1:1124672-1145577 GCA_963575745.1 Prorocentrum cordatum
GGCCCCGCGAGGCGAAGGAGCAAGCAAGAACCATACACTTGCCCCGTTTTTTTCACATTCTCCGCATGATGGGCCCAGAACGGCCCCACAATCGCTCGACATCTTTCAGATCGAACCGAGATGGCCCAAGAGGCCCTCACAAGCCCACCAAGACAGGACGGCCAATGATAGCCCCAAGACGGCCCCGAACAGGCCCCGGAGAGCCTAACAGAGCTTCCCAGAAGCTTCCCAGGACGGCCCAAACAAGGTTCCCATACGGCTCCAGACCTCCACCACGGCCCCAAGATGGCCCAAGAGGCACATGGGACGGCCCAAGAGGCCCACGAGGACACCGAAGACGGCCCCACGAGGCCAGAAATCCAGTAACAGCGTTGGTTTTCCACACTCACGCTATGGTGAGCCGAGAACGGCCCCATGCGGCTTCAGGCTTTTTGCGATCGCCAAAACAGGCACCCGACTGTCCAATGGAGCTTCAAGTGCGCCTCAGGAGCTGCCCAAGAGGGCCCACACTGGGTTTCCTGACTGCCCCGGCCCCCCACCCTGGCCCCAAGATTGCCCAAGAGGCCCCAGAGACGGCCCAAGAGGGCCCAAGAGGTCTCCGATGACGGCGCCAAACGTATCCATGCACTCCCACGATCGCCCCAAGATGGCCCATGAGGCCCTCACGAGCCCACCAAGACGGCCCGAGAAAACCCCACCCCCCCAAGACCCGCCCCAGACGGCTTGGTATAGCCCCGTCGATCATGGAGTCGAGCGTCCTCCCCGAAGGCCTCCAGCAGCTCTTTCCAAACGCCCCCGATACGTTCTTAGAAGCACCCCACACCTCTTGGGACACCTCTTGGGCGGGAAGGGTTGCAGAGAATAGCTGCCCGATGCAACCGCGGGCGCCAGGGAACGCTGTTTCTGCGACCGCTCCCGCGCCGAACGTGTCCCAAGATGCGCGGGGGGGGGTTGTTTCCAATCAGAGTGGGCCTCTTCCTTCTCCTCCTTGTCGTCGCTCTCCTCTGCCACAGGCGCTCCTGCCTGCGGAGTCGGAACCGTACGATTCCCCAGAGGGGGAAGAGGAGGACGAGGAGGAGAAGGAGGAGAAGGAGGAGGAGGAGGAGGAGGGCCAGGAGGACGAGGACGAGGACGAGGAGGAGGAGGAGGAAGAGCAGCAGCAGCAGCTGTTGGATCAAAGCGTTCCGGCTCGGTGAACACGCGCATCGGAGGTGAGGGGGTGAGATCGAAGTGGAACGGAGAGCCCACCTACTGGGAAATCGATTTCGGTTTCGTGTTCGTGCGTGCCGTGCGTGCGGGCGAGGCGAAGCTGCGTGGGCGGGCGAGAGAAAGTCTCCTGTGGCTGAGGCGCGGCCGGACCACATGATTCTCCACCGGGCGGCCGGTGGCGCGCGGTGTCCCGCCGGTGTCCCGCTGGTGTCCCGTCGGTGTCCCTGTGGCTGAGGCGCGGCCGGACCAAATGTGTCTCTTCTGGGCGACCGGTGGCGCGCGGTGTCCCGCCGGTGCCCCGTCGGTGTCCCGTCGGTGTCCCGATAGTGATGGTCCCCGATGATTATGATGATGGTGATGATGATGATGGTGATGATGATGATGATGATGATGATGATGTTGATGATGTTGATGATGATGATGATGATGATTATGATGATGATGATGTTGATGTTGATGAAGATGATGAGGATGATGATGATGTTGATGACGTCGATTGTGAGATCGATTGTGAGATCGATCGTGAGATCGACAGTGAGACCGAATGTGAGACCGAATGTGAGATCGTTTGTGAGATCGATTGTGAGATCGATAGTGAGATCGATAGCGAGATCGATAGTGGTATCGATAGTGAGATCGAATGTGAGATCGATTGTGAGATCGATATGTTGATGATGGCGATGCTGATGATGATGTTGATGATGGCGATGATGATGATGATGCTGATGATGATGATGGTGATGATGATGATGACGTCGATTGTGAGATCGATTGTGATATCGATAGTGAGATCGACAGTGAGACCGAATGTGAGACCGAATGTGAGATCGATTGTGAGATCGATCGTGACGTCGATAGTGATATCGATCGTGAGATCGAATGTGAGATCGACTGTGAGATCGCTAGCGAGATCGATTGAGTGAGACGTTGGTTCCCCCTCCCCCCTCACCTCCTTATCACCCGCAGGATGGTCGTATACGTAGTAGTAGTGGAAAGCACGATGCAAATGTCACGGAGTTGGTGCGTGAGCCTCAGGACGGATGAGGGTCCGTACCAAGTGTGGTTCAAGTTCCAGCCGCCTCCAGGAAAGAAAGGTTCCGACTACATGTGACGTATTCCAGTGCGCGTGGTTATGCAATGGTCGCGGCGGAAACCGCGACGTTTCCACCGAACCCTGGCAAAGCCGACCCTGGTTTCAATGTGACGCCACTCGAGGTAGGAGAGGCTTGTTACAACCTGAGCACGAACCGATTCGCGGTACTGAGGAAGACCGGTTGCGGGAACGGAGATTGCAGGTATGTTTGCACAGCGACCAAACCCAATCATGAAGCGGTTATGTTGCTCTTCGAGCGCAGCGCTACGCTAGGCACCACAATGGTTGACAGCGGCGAAGCATCCGCAATGTTGCAGTTGAGCTACAACATGAACGCTATCGTTGTACATGTCATCGGCCGCAGCATGTACTGCAGAGAACAGCTCAATAACTTGAAATAACATGTTAAGTTGCGAATCCCAACGTCCGGCGCACGTCAGGGTGCATGCGACCAAGACCGCTCAGGTTATACAGCCGGCTGGAACCACAAGGGCAGAGGGCCAGAGGAGGTGGAAACAAACCCGTGAGCGAATACACGGCGGCCCAACAGTGAAAAACGTTTTCGGGTGACCAGACCAAATTCAATGGGGCGACAAGCTGTTTAGTGCGCTTACCCAGATGAAGCACGGTTACCAAAAAGCTTGAAGCACTTTTTAAACATAATTCGAAACCATGGACGGGGCATTACAAGGCGACGAAAAAAATGATCTGATGAAGATCACTAGCGTCAGGTTAGCACTGAGTGAATACACCAGAGTGTCGCACGCCAGGAAACAGGAAAACGACGCAAAAGGGGAGCACGAGTTAGATGAAGACGAGTACGCCAAGTTGGACGGGGACCTCTGGTAAATGTTTCAAGTTGGAGGGGGCGGAGCCCCGTGGAAAAGTTTAGGGTCTACATGGAAGCGAGAGTTCAATGGCCGATCCGAAGATAGAGAATTTGAATATTGCTGTCACTGGCGTCGCGTGTCCCCCACCAGATGAACTTGGCCATGCACTTTGAACAGCTTAAGAAACTGAGCAACATGGCGACCCGCTTAAGAAATTGAGCAATGTGGCGACCCAGCTCGAGCAATTAAGTATATGGTAGAGTCCCCGGAAAGTCGTGGGCCTGCAAATTCGTGACCACGTGACCATTGCCATTCAGGGTTTATTGCGGTGGAGACTGCCATGATTCACGTCAGGAAGATTATTCGACGACTGGCAATGGGGTTGTTTCAGGACGCCTGGATCCTGTAATATTAGCACCGACCAGCAATTCTTCATCAAGTGCGAAGGTCAAGAAGTGAAGAAACGATTGGACGGCAACAAGAAAACGATTCCGCGGAAATCTGCCAAGTTAGCGATGCAGACGTTGGCGACCAGGGCACGGGCGTGAATGGGTCCGGGTATTTCGACGAAAGCGAGAGTTGGTGGACTTGGAATGCGGGGGACATCACCGGAGTGGGCAACGGAATGGGCAGAGGGAAAGGGCCCCTGCGTTGTAAGCGCGGAGGAAGGATAATGAAGAGGAGCCAAGGGTTATCAGCGCGCGCGAGCAGGGGGGCACAAGGGATATTATTCGGGCACCAAGCGTTACCCAGGAGGCCATAACAAGGGAGTTACCGATAAGGTCCAATGCTGATATGGAAAGGAGGCGGCAGAGGTGGGCATTGCGCCAATCAGTGATAGAGAGCGTTGCACATGTGGAGGGGGCAGGAGGTCCAGGAAAGCCCGCGCAGATGCTAAAGCGACCCTTGACGAACTCACTGGCAAAGGCGAAGTCGCTGGCGACGTCGAAGCACCAGGTCCAGTTGAAAGAGGCCAATAGTGCAGGGCGTAGCACCGGCAGGCGAAGAGAAGGAATAGGGGGGCAAATCCACGCACCAACAGAAAGCACGGGCCACGTGATTGAGGCGCCAGTTACAAGCACGGCATCAAATGATGCCACCGAATTTCGGAGCGCATCAAGCAGGAGGAAAGTTGGACGCGAAAGTGCGACGAACTCCATGCAGTTAGTGGAGATGGAGGGGCCCTGTAACCAGGTTAATATGAAGTGCCAGTAAGAGACCGGGAAAGTGGCATGGAACCCGTCGCCGTTGCCGTGGCCTCAGGAGCCCGCGACACTGCTGGAATTTCCAAATGGAACGCACTTCCCCGCTGATCCCACGGGCGAGTCTATTAGGCGGAAGCATTACAGTACAGCGAATGCGTGAGTCATGAGGGGCCACGGGTATTGCTTTTGCGGAAACCAGCGAAGAGTGATTCATGCTGGGCGCGCCCATCCAGGTAGCTGAATGCCAGAAACATATACCAGATCTGCGATTGAGATGGTTGAAGCAGGGATTTGCATAGCGTTGGATTGAGACGGTGATGGGCGGCCCTGCCGCAATCTCGAACGCGGGGCAACGGTCCAGAAGACGGCGACGCAAGGGAATAATGGCAGGCTCTAGTTTACCACCTGAGTCTCGAGGGGCCACGAGTCAGGACAGGAGGGGGAAATTTGGCGCAGCCAGTTGCGAGAACGCAGGGGCATTTTGTGCGAAATCTCCCGCAGAGGCCTGCGCTGCCGAGTCCGACTGGGCTTGTGAGTCTCAGTCGAAACCTGACAGCACTGGGCGTAGTGGCCGATGAAGAAGCTGACGGCGAGGGCAGCGAGTTGCGCGACGTTGAGTTCGCGTTCGCGGGGGGCGAGGATGAACCGCCTGAGAAGGACGCGTGCGACTTGAGGCCGAGCAGAAAAAAAGTCGAGTTGCGCAGCCGGACTCATCTGCCGCGCCGACGCCGACGCCCCCCCCACCCCACCCCGCCCCCACCCCGCGTTAGAGGGAAGGCAAGGCGGGGAATGCGCGAATGGAGGCTAGAATCACGGTGGCAAGGGGCACCCGCGATTCCATTCGAGCACGCGCGGGCACGTGGCATGAAGGGATATGGCGGAGAGGAAGAAAGAGGATGTCCCGCTGCAGTCGCGCGCTGCCGGGGCGCTGCGCAAGCGCGCAGCCGTTGTTCTTTCAAAGTCAGCGGGCCCAGGGGGCCCATCTTTGATCCCGGGTCGTCCGCGACTGCGCGCTGTTCGCCGATCATGCGAGAGCAATCCTCCGAAGTGATGGCGGGCCCATAGCGGGTCGCAGGGGGGCTGTTAAATCTTCGCTCGACCCAGACCTGCGAGCGGGGTCGCCCCGTCGGAGATTCCCGAACTAACGGCGGAGTCGAAAGGGCGACTGGACCACGTGGACGCACTTTTTTTGGTCGGCGGGGCGAGATCGAACCTCTTCCGCAAAGGGCTACGCACAGCTTGAATTAGGGAGACAGGGCACTGGGGCCACGAGGACACACCCAGACGCAAAACAATGCTTTGTGCGACAAGTACAACGCTGAGTTTATGAAAGAGCACGCGTTCGCTTCGTGGCCAGTTGCTTGCGCGTCTTCCCCCATCGACAATGTCGCGATCGACCCCGTCGGAGAGACGGCCCATGCGCGGCGCCGAGGGCGCGAATTCAATTGCGCGCGACCCGAGCGCGGGAATGCATCGCGCAAGTAGGGACTCACCCTAGAAAAGAAAAACAACGATTTTCAAAGAAGGCGGGGGGTGGCATTGTTTGGGGGGCGCATGAAGCGCGCCCGGGGCGGCGTCGTCAAGTTGCATGAGCTCAGGCGCGCAGGACACGAGGGGGGGGGATGGGATCTTGAAGTGGTGACCAGCGTGAGGGTTGCCGAGGCAGGCAGATCCCGTCGCATTTGGATTGGATGTAAGAGCCAGGGTGGTCTTACCCATGGCGCTGCCCAGACATGATTCGGCCGCCGATGCCAGTCCGTTATGGGCATGCGAGACTGCTGTAGGTCAGTCCGGGCGCGCGCCCACGGGGCCCACGTCAGGGCGCGATGGTCGCTGAGCCATGGCCAGGGGAGACGCCGCGCATAGACCGCGCATTTCAGAATGTAGAGACCGAGTTATCAAGTGGCTTCAAGGACACAGCGACCCAAACTCCCAGGAGTGGTTCGCGGCAGCTCAAGTCTGGCCGGGGCCCGACAGGGACAGGCAATGCAAGGATCGGGAGGGCCCAGTATAAACAATTGGGTCGTTCAAGACGGGCTGGCCATTCGATGACACCGCGAACCCAGAGCAGACACTCATGCGCCAAGAGACAAGGAGTCTAGAGCTCCCAGACGGCATCAAAGAAAGACGACCGCGCGCAATTCGTCGGGGGCCTGGCGACACGCGGGGTACAGGGTGAAGGGGTGTCACGGAGACCTTGGGCGGGGCGGGCGAGTTCCGCGCTGTCCCCGGCGGCCGCGACGACGAGCGCCCTGCTCGCGTGGTTCCGCCAAATTCAGCGGGGCACAACAGGAAGGCAGATCGCCCAGGAGACGACGAGAGCGCTGGAGAAGTCAGAGACGAAGAGGCCGAGGGCCAAGAAATGCAACGGGAGGGCGCAGGAGTCGCGGGATACATTAGCAAACCTGAGCACGCAGGAAGGGAACAAGACAACATGCGCACCCATGGGGCACTCGCCGGGCAAAAAGCGATGGTCTTCGCTATTCGGCTCACATCTGGACGTCGCAAAGCAAGTCTGCGAGGTCAGCGAGCACTGAGGTTGCGCGGCGCAGGCAAGAACGCCGCGCAGTCGCGCGTTCCGCGGCTCACTTGGCAGCGCGAGTTGCCGGCATGGCGGAGACGATGTGACTCGCGCCCAGGTCAGCTATGGATTCGACAACGTGCGAGCGGGGATTTACGGGATTTCGAGGGCGACGCAACGCGTGCAACAGCCAATGGAAACCATCAAGAATAAATCAGACCCATTGATAATAGCAAGCTCTATGCGCGCGGCGCTTAGTTGGGCGCAAGCTTCCGATTCGAACGGGCCGGGGCCAGAGAGGATGAGGGACGTGCTCGATTACGGGATGAAGCACTTCAAGTTTGCGTTAGAGTTGCGTGGAATGCAGAGGGTCCCTGGCCCGTGCGTTTTTTTCCCGCGCGCGCAGGGGCCTGGGGCTGGACCGCGGCACCAAAGCAGAGACCATTATGCCGGGGTGGCGCAAAGACACGCGATGGTCTGCGCTGCGACTTACAGGTCGTGAAGGAACGGGAAGTAGTCATAAAGAGAGCCGCGCGGCTTTTCACTCGCGGCCCCTACGCTGGATAGGGCCCTCAGCGCGCGGCGCCATGGTCAGCGCCGACAACTTGAATTGACTGGAGGGATCCGGGCGACGGGGATCAGGGGTATATCTGGATCGTCTACGCCAAGGCATGCTCGAAGGTCTGGTCAACCAGACGGCCGCTGATGACCGATGGGGGCGCTCCAAGAGGGCTTGCGGCCCGAACGCCGCTTGGAATGCGCCCGACAAGAGAACACCAGGCACGAACAACACGAGCGGCAATGGGCAACCGTGAGCTTGGCCCAGGAAGATCGCGGCGCTTCTCGCCGAATGCCCCCAGGAGTTCAAGGTCAATCCGGAGTTCGTGCCCGCGGCGGGTTGCCAGGGGCCCGGGAGCTGGCCGGGCGCGCGAGGACGGAGGAGCCGGCGGGATTGAATGGGGGGGGTGGAGGGGGGAGTTCAGGAGAGGCACGCGCAACGCGCAATATCGCCACTAGATTCACCGACTGGGTTATTCGGGGCCGCCGACGCCAGGGCCGGTCGAGAGTTCCAGGGGCGCGCGGGGCACGTGGAAGCGCAGCTGAAACGCAGCCAGTTGCCGGGGGGGACATGCGCGCGGTTCACCGCGAAGGCAGTCAAGCACGAGCTTTGGGCGCCGCATCAGGGAGCGAGCTCGATCCGAGACTCGCGTTAGAAGCTCGGGGGGGGGGGGGGGGGGGGGGGGGGCGGGCAATTTTGGAAGCGCGGAGTCTTTGGAGGAGTACTGGAGAAGGGAATGCCTGGCTGTCACAGGCAAGGACCCCAGAGGTCCGATGGGGATTGATATCGACGCGGTCGACGAGGCCAATCTGTGGTGCCGATCCCAGCTGGTGGCCCAGCAAGTCAAGTACAACCCCAAAGAAAAGAATCATGTTGCAGCCGCCCCATCATTGCAAGCCCTCAACCTGCTAGTTTTTTGTCGGCAGGTACCGAGGGGTGATAAAAATATTCGAGCGGGGATTTATTTACTTTGGGCGGGCATGCTTCTGCGTCGAGGCTAGCGAGAGCATCGTCATCATGTTGCCCGAAACAGATCGTGAGCCATGCGCGCGTGGAACACGGGCGCGGTCGATGCGCTGCAAGCGGGGCGCCGCCAGCATTTGGGAGGATCGCTGCATGGATTTTGCGCGTGATGTTGTCTTTGGCAACGGGAGAACGGCGCCACGTGCGTTCACGCGTGCGCAAAGGCGAATCTGGCGAGCGGCGCACCTGGACGGCTTAATTGTATTGGGCAGCGGGGTTGATGCTGATTGGCCCGGAGGAGAATCAACCACCGAAGTAGAAAGATTGGGCAGACTCGGGCCTGGACCAGAAGGTTTGAAGTCATGCAGGAGTCGCAGCCGAACTGTAGAATTGAACCCGGATGGTTTATGGCAGGGGGCGGATCAGACGCGCGCTGAAAGATCTGTCAAACTGCTAGGTCTGGAGTCATACGCAGTCAGATTTGGAATGCCAGGTGGGAACGCAACCCCGCGAGGAAGAAGACGACGCGCCCCTCCCAAGTCGTGTAGTTAAGACACTCCATGGCTTAGTGGCCAGGGCGAATTTCCCTGCGTAGTGCCGCTCGGGTATGCAGTTCTCAGTCAAGGAGCGCCCGCGTTCCCTGTCAGCCCCAGCCCGAGTGGCATGGAACAGCTTCAGAGCATTAAACCATGTCATCAAGAACCACAGTGGGTTTGCGTGCCAGTATCTGTGTCAAGAACACCCTGCGGATTCATTTGCGTGGCTGACAGACGCCGACTATGCAGGTCGCAAGAAACGTGCAAACCAACAAGTGAGTGTACAGTGTTGCAGGGACCTCACTTAGTAAAACCGGGGAGTTGTACTCAGAGCGTGGCGTTATTACCTTTGGAGGACCGGAGTATCGCGAACTGGTTATAAGGTTCCTCAATAGCGCTAGGACTGCAAACGTTTCCCAATTTCTTTGGAGTTGTTTGTGGCGTCCCGTTGAAAAAGCGACGCGCGTGCGGTCATTGCCTCTGCGCGGCCGTGAATTGGGCATAGTCAGAAATAGACAGGCATGTTCACCAGATTTGGTTGACTGCGAAAGTGAAGCGCGGAGACATCAGAGTGATCGAAGTAGGAACTCACGAATGATTAAGCAATCTAGAAAGGTATGAACAGAGACAACATGTGCATGCATATGCGAGGTGCTGACCAGCACCTTCTTGACGGAGGACATGAACTGGCACCCGCTACGGAGTGCTAGTTCAACCCAAGTCAGCATTATTTTCATGAGCCGATTTTCCGGGGACTTGGGCCCAAACTCTGTTGTGGTCCAGGTGTTCGTCCGTGCGGTGTCGGTCCTTGGTTACAAAATACGTCACGGATATCGTACGACTGGGTGCCTTGCGACATGTATAATTCGTGCGCCGCGTGTTTGGGTTCCCCTTGCACGTGTACACCAAAATGATTGTTGTTTTCTGCTTGAACCAGTTATGTTGTCAGTCGCCTCATTATTCAACGTGACGTTCCAGGATGGAGTTATAGTTTCGTTGCGCTGCCTAGTTGCTCCACGTTCGCCCGTAACCAGGTCGATGTTGTTGTTTCTATGTTACCCGTCTCCACATTCGGTTTGTCAACCGAGGGTGGCGTTCGATTATAGCGTTCCGACTGGGTGAGCATGCGCATAGGTGTAGCAGAGAACACGATGCAAATGTCACGGTGTTGGTGCTTGAGCTTCGGGGCGGCTGAGGGTCCGTATTTTTTTTGGCTCAAGATTTGTTTTCCCCAGGGGGGAAAACGCTTCTTGTCAAACTTGCCTCCACGAGAAGAAGGCGGAAGACAAGGACGGGCCAAGCACGACGAGGAGGAGAATGAGGAGGAGGAGGAGGAGGAGGCGGAGGAGGTGGAGGCCGAGGACGAGCCAATCACGACGAAGAGGAGGAGGAGGCGGCGGCGGCGGTCGAGGAGGTGGAGCTGCTGTTGCTGTTACTTCCCATGATCCTGGATATTGCTAGCGCCTCTCTGGTAGTACACGGCCAGCAAACCCCGAAGAAGCTTCCAGAGGCTACCAACCGGCCTCCGGAGCATTCAGAAGAGGCTCCAAGAAAGCTTCCATCACACTCTTTCGAAACGGCTCTGACATGCTCCTGGAATGTCCGAGTTGAAAACTCACAAACCACACCCCACAGGCTCCCGGAAGGCTTCCAGCAGCATCCTCCAAACGGTTCCGACTGACCCCCAACACCAGATGATTCGAGAAAACCACGCCCCCCACACCTCTTGGGACACACCTTCTGCGCGGGAGGGGCTGCAGATCATAGCCACGCGATCCAGCCGCGGACACCCAGGAACGCCGTTTCTGTTGCCCTTCCTGCGCCAAGCGTGTCCCACGAGGTGTGGGGTCTGGCATATTCGCATCATCTTGGGCCTTTTCTTTCTCCTCTCCGTAGTCGTTTTCCTCCCCCACAGGTCTTCCTACCGGCGCAGTCGGAACCGCACAATTTCCAGGATGGGGGAGGGGAGGACGAAGAGGAGGAGGACGAGGTGTAGGAGGAGCAGCAGGAGGACGAGCAACAGAAGGAGGCGGAAGACGAGGACGGGCCAAACCCGACGACGAGGATGTCAAGGGCAAGGAAGCGGAGGACGAGGACGAGCCAAGCATGGGGCGGGAAGAAAAGGAGGATGAGGAGGAGGAGGAGGACGAGGACGAGGAAGAGGAGGAGGAGGAGGAGGAGGAGGAGGAGGAGGAGTAAGAGGATCTGTTGCTGTTGCCTCTGCCCATGCCTCTGGACTTGCTGCCGCTGATAATGCTAGCGCTGCACTGGACACAGTCAAAATCATCAAGCAAGCAGCCCACCCTGAAGCAATGAGCAGCCGCAAGTGCACTCTGACCACTGGCACTCGTGGACGGTAGTGCACGTGTCAGCCCTAGTCAGCTACAACGCTGGGATCAGCGCGTGCGACACTGGCAGACAGTGGCAGCGGGCGCTTGCGCTGCTCAACGAGATATGTGAGGCGAAGCTGGAGCCCAGCGACGTCTCTCCTACATTGCAGGCACCTGTGCGCGCGCGAGTGGCCTCTATCTTGATTCGGTCCCCGGGCTTTCGTGGCGCCCTCAGAGCCCCAGGGACGCTCCGCGACGGTTCCAAAGGGTCCCCAGACAGCATCAGACGGCCCCAGGATAGCTCTGAGACGCTCCGGAGGGCGCCCAGGCGGCTTCAGCGGACTCGTAGGGACGCCCCGGACGGCCCCAAAGGGCTTGCAGACGGGCGAGGAGGGCCCCCAAGACGGCCCAGCAGGTTAATGCCGGCAGCCCCAGCACGCCAGCCCCATTACGCCAACATCATGTATTTCCTCTCGGTGTTCGAGCGCTTTAAAGTTTCCCTTACTTCGGGCCCAGAGCGGGCCCAGACGGCTCCGCAAGCCTCTCCGGACGCCGCCAGACGGCCGCAGAGGCGTCCAAGATGGGCGCCCAGACGGCCCCCGAGACAACCCCAAGAGGGCCACAAGTGTTCGAACAACTCCCACGCGCGCTCCAGGACGGCCCCGACAGCCCCAGCATGGCCCCCAAGGTGCCCACGATCCTCCCAAGACGGCCCAAGGGGGGCCCAAACTTGCCCAAAATGGCCCCGAAGAAGCTCGGGGCTCCAGGAAGCCCAGAAACGAGTGCCAGAAGAGGGCCCGGCCGACACGCATCAGACTCCGAAACGGGCAGCGTGTTTCCCCAGGCCTGGCCTTGGCCGGCGTTGCCTCGGCAGCTCCGCTCGAAGGGGCGACGCCGTTTTCGGCACCCAGAAGGCTCCTGGCTCGAGTCCACCTTCATCCGGCAGTGCCTGACATGGCCTCGGAGTGCCCCGACGCGCCTCCAAGATGGCGTGACTCCCAGACAGCCCCAGGAAGGGCGGTCCATTACGCTCGCAAGACGGCCCCGGGATGGCCCCAGAAGGCCCCCCTGAGGGCCCACGACGTCCTGACAGAGACTTCAGAAGGCCCGAGAGGGCTTCCAGAGGGCGCCGCGGTGGCGCAAGAGGCTCCACGGATGGCCTCAAGAGGGCCCCAAGACGCCCCCAGTACAGCCCCGGCGTGCCCCAGCACGACCCCCACATCCAGCCGCAGCAGCAGAGCCAGCAGCGGCGCCATGAGCAGTTGGCAGCAAGCCAACATCAGCAGAAGTCAGCAGTCGCAGGCATCGGCCGCCTGCATCAGTAAGCAGCATCGCCGAGCAGCAGCAACGCAGCAGCACCATCACGCGTTCATATCACCTACGCCAAGCAGAAGGCATCAAACATCAACAGCCAGCACCAAGCAGCAGCAATCAACCTAGCACCTAATCGCAGCAAGCAGGTGCCAGCACCAGTCAGCAGTTGGCGGCAGCAGAAACTAGAAACAGCAAACAGCAGCACGTAGCAGCAAGCAACACTAAGCAATAGCAACACGCAGCAAGTGGATTGAATGAAGGAAGCACTCAAGAAATCAAGCCAGCAGGCCAGCATACAAGCAGGCAGGCATGCAAGCAATAAGACGGACCCGCATGTTAACGGCCACGCGGGCAGAACTAGCAGAAAGCAGCTTCAGCCTCGGTTAGCAGGCATCAGCGGCAAGAAGTAGTAAGTAGCTGCAGCAAGCATGAAGAGTACTAGCGCTGAGCAGCAAGCAGCAGCAATAAGCCGCAGTGATCAGTCGCCTGCACAAGCAAACAGGCAGTTGCAGCAGAAGCTCCAAACAGCGGCAACTAACACCAAGCAGGACCAAGCATTAGCAAGCGGCAGTTGGCCGCAGCGAGCGGGCTAACAAGCGATGAAGCGACCAAGCAAGCAGGCAAGCCTGATACTAGACACGCTGACCAGTATGCAAACAGTCAAATCGGGGAGAAAGCTGTCAGGCCAGCAAGGTAGCAGCCATGCGCGCAGGACAGCACGAAAGCAGGCATGCGATCCTCACCCTTGCATGCAAGCAAGCTGTCATTGACAGAAATCCAAGGGTCAGCCCTAGTGTATGGTAATGCTCGGGTCAGTGCGGGCGAGATTACGCTGCAGTGGCAGCGAGCCTGGGCGGCTCCTGGCTCTCCCGGGGCGCCCTGGCGCTCCCGGGGCGGTTTTGGACGGCCTTGGACGGTCGCTAGAAGGCTCCAACACGTTCAACGACGGCCCAGAGAAGCTCAAGAGAGCGCCCAGATGGTCCTAGAGAACCCGACGCGAGCCTCATAATGGCCCGAGACGGCCCACGATGACGCCCCGACGAGGCCAAAATCGCAGATTCCCTTTGTATTTTGTCCCAATCATCTTGTGGTGTTGGGTCCTCGTTTTGAAGAGACAGCGTCCCGGGTCACTCCTCTTCGCCACCTCCCGCTTCTCCCTCCCTCCTCCCATCATTCCCATCATAATCATCATCATCATCATCATCATCATCATCATCAGCAGCAGCAGCAGCAGCAGCAGCAGCATCATCATCATGGCCGTTCTCATCACTATCATTGTCACCATCACCGATCCCATAGGGAGCTCCAGCTAAGGCCGAACAGCCAGGGTCTGCATGCAGTCGGTGCCCCATTTCGGCACACCCGTCACACGCTTCGTGGCCCCATCCGGAGCTCCACCCAAGACTCTAAGGCTATGGTCTGCATGGCGTCGGTGCCTCATGTCGGCACAACCATTCACACGTTCGTGGCTCAAAGGGGAACTCCAGCTAAGGCCCAAATGCCAGGATCCGAGTGACGTCGGTGCCTCATTTCGGCACACCCATCACACGCTTCGGCGTCGGTGCTTCATGTCGGCAACCCCTTCACACGCTCCGTGGCCCCATACAGAGCTCCAGCTAAGGCACCACTGCCGGGGTCCGCATGACGTCATTGTTTCATTCCGGCACATTCCGCACACGCTTCGTGGCCACATTGGGAGCTCCAGCCGAGGCCCCCAAGCCAGGATCTGCATGGCGTTGGTGCTCAATTTCGGCACACCCCTTCACACATTCGTGGCCCTAAAGGGAGCTCCAGCTAAGGCCCGAAAAGCCGGGGTCCGCCTGGCAGCACCTTCGCATGTCGGGTCGCCCATCACACGCTTCGTGGCCCCATAGGGAGCTCCAGCTAAGGCCCGAATGCCACGCTCCGCATGGCATCGGCGCCTCATTTCGGCACACCACTCACACGTTTCGTGGCCCCGTAGGGAGGAGCTCCAGCTAAGGCCCAAATGCCAGGGTCCGAATGGAGTCGGTGCCTCATGCTGACACTCCCTCGTACGTGTCGTGGTCCCACAGGGAGCTCCAGCTCAGGCCGAGATGCCAGGGCCCGCATGGCGTCGGCGCCCCAGTTCGGCACCCCCGCTCACTCAGGAGAGGAAAAAACACACAGACACAATTAATCGTCGATTCCCTGGAAAATATGGGAAAATATGGGAAGTGGGGGGGAAGACAGAAACCCAGAAAATATGGGAAAATATAGGGAATCTGTTTATTTGTGTGTATTTATTTGTGTGTCCCAGGGCCCTTTCAATCACATGTTCGTGGCCTCATATGGGGAGCTCCAGCTAAGGCCTAAAAGCCGAGGTCCGCATGGCGTCGGTGCGCCATGACGCACCCCTCACACGTTTCGTGGTCTCACAGGGAGCTCCAGCTAAGGCCCCGTTGCCAGGGTCCACATGGCGTTGGTACTTCATGTTTTAGTTTGCACATTCCTCACACGTTTTGTGGCCCTATAGGAAGCTCCAACTGATGCCCCAATGCCAGGGTCCGCATAGCGTCAGCGCTTCATGTCGGCAACCCCTGCACACGCTTCGTGGCCTTATAGGCCATACGGAGCTCCACCAACGGCCCCAGTGCCAGGGTCCGCCTGGCGGCACCTCCCCATGTCGGCACACTCCTCACATAGTTTTTGGCTCCACAGGGGCTTCCCCTTCTCTGTGCCACCTCGTTGCGGTACTTCCGCTTGCATCTGGTAGGGTCCTCCGCCATCGTGATTGAAGGATGATTTGCATGTTCTCCCCATCTCGCACCACGAACGACTCCAGACGGCTCCCAGCGCCTCCTAGATCGCCCCGTCACTGCCCATCAGGCTCCCAAGAGAGGCCCTAGACGGCCCAAAAGGGCCCCACGATGGCCCAAGAGCGTCCGAAGACGGCCCCAAAGAGCCCCATGTGCCCTCCAAGACGGTCCCAAGAGAATCCCCACAGAGCCCTTGAGAGCCCCAAGGGCGCCCCAGGAAGGGTCCAAGGCAATACCAAAACAAGCTTCCCGGGCGATCCTCCGAAAGAGGCTCTGGGGGACAGCCCAGGAAGGGCTGCAGAGGCCAAAATACCGCAAGAGGCTCTCCAGAGGCCCCAGACAGCCTCGCAGAAGGACCCAAGATGCCCCCAAAGACGCCCCAAACGATCCGAAGAGTGGGCCCCGAGGACCCAGACAGGACCCCAGGAGGCCCCGAAGGTCGGCGAGGTGGTGCAGGGCCACGTGCGGAGCGTGCGCCTCAGCAGGAACGCCACTGCGGAGTACTGGTGCCCGGCCACGGTGGAGGACCCGGGCGCCCCGCTCACAGCCCGACGGGACGTGGCTCAGGGGCGGCCCCACCGACTTCCAGCGGACCAGCGCTCTCCCGTGGCGGCCTCCTCGCCTCACTGCAAAACTCACGCACGCAGCCAGAGGCGGGCCTCCCGAGCGGGGAGGTCGTCGCGGGAGCGCCCGTCACGCAGTGGGTCGTTTGGGCCGCGCCCGAGGCAGAGGGAGCGCATCTCCGCGCCTTCCGGAACGCTCGCTCCCTTCTGCCTCCTCATCATGCCGTTCCTCCTCTCCGCTGCCTGCCCCAATTCGCGCCATCTGAGAACGAGCTTTGTGGCCCTCTTCGCTGAGCAGTGGGAAGGGGCGCGCAGATTCGCGTCGCGTCGACGCGGCGGCGACCTCAGCGCCGACATCAAGGGCTCAACGCCGACACTGGTCCAGAATCGGCCGTCGTGAACGATCTCGCGATTTCAAAGTTGCCGATCGTGCAGGGTTGAGCGTTGCACACGGTGTCAGAAGCAACAGCGCAGCTCGTCACGACAGTAACTTTCCGTATTCCCTCCTCCACGGAGTCGGTGCCGCGGCACGCTCAGGCGATCCGAGGTCCTCCACCCACACTCTTGCCCTCCCCCCGTCCTCTCCACGAGCTCCACGAAGGGCTCGGCCCGAACGGCCTGCTGTATGGATCCAAACTACGGTTTGCCGTGGATTTAATCCGCAAGTTCACAGTAGTCAGCTACAGCGCTGGCATCAGCGCGTGCGGCAAAGGCGAGCAGTGGCAGTGGGCGCTGGCGCTGTTGAGAGAGATGCGGGTTGCGAAGCTTGAGCCTAACGTCATCAGCTACAGCGCTGGCATCAGCGCGTGCGGAAAAGGCGAGCAGTGGCAGTGGGCGCTGGCGCTGTTGAGCGAGATGCGGGAGGCGAAGCTGGAGCCCAACGTCATGTGTACTACAATTTTGGGCGTTGCGCGTGCGAAAAGGCTTTTGAATGAAGAAGCTGCCCCGAGCGCCCGAAGCGCCCTGGAGCGGCCTGGAGCCTCCGGAGCGATTTCAGGGCTCCTCGGGCCTCCCAAGAGGGCCCCAGGAACTGCACAAGAGGGCCCACGCCAGGCTCCTAGGCGGCTCCAGCCCCTCACCCTGGGCCCAAATGACCCAACAGGCCCCCGTGGACCGCCCACGAGGGCCAGGGAGGACACCGATGACAGCCCTAAGAGTCCAAGAAACAAACAAACACAATTTATTTACCAAGGTTTTGCACGTTCTTCCCATGGCGCGCTCAGAACTGCCCCCCTCGGCTCCAGGTCAGATTGAGATCGCACCAAGATGACCCACGAGGCCCTCACGAGGCCACCAATACGGATCATGAGGGCCCCAAGACGACCCAGAACAGGTTTTGGAGAGCTTCATAAAAATCCAAGTGGCCCCCCAAAAGGGCCCCAGGAGCTGCACAAGATGGCCCACGCCGGCCCCCAGGCGGCCCCAGACCACCACCCTGGCCCCAAGATGGCCCGAAAGGCCGCAGGGACAGCCCCCGAGGGCCCAGGAGGACCCCGATGGCGACCCCACAAGGCAAAAAAACAAGCAAACAGCATGCATGTTCCAAGGTTTTCCACGTTGTCCCTTATGACAGGCCCAGAACGGCCTCACACGGCTCCGGGTCATTCAAGGATCGCACCGAGATGGCCCACGAGGCGCTCACGAGCCCACCAAGACGATCAACGAGAGCCCCAAAATGACCCAGGACAGGCCCCGGATAGCCTAACAGAGCTTCAAGTTGCCGCCCAAGACGCCCCAGGAACTGCCCATGAGGGCCCTAACAAGCCACCCTAGCCCCAAGCTTGCCCAAGAGGCCCCTAGGACGTCCCAAGCGGGCCCACGAGGACTCCGAAGACGGTCTCACGAGGCCAAGAATCAAGCATTGGTCTTGTATGCTCGAATGGCTTGGAACATTCTCCCAATGACGAGCCCAGAACGACCCCGCGCGACTCGAGGCACTTCTACGATCGCCCAAGGTTGCCCACGAGGCCCCGACGAGCGCACCGAGACGGCCCACGAAGGTCCGAGACGGCCTGATGGAGCTCCAGCTGGCCCCCCGACACGGTCCTGAAGCTGCCCAAGAGGGCCCCAGTACGAACCGAGCTCCAACACGGACCAAGACCCCCACCGTGGCCCCACGATGGCCGTGGAGGCCCCCAGGGCGTCCCCAGAGGGCCCCAGTGTGGCTCAAGGGGGCCGCATGATGGCCCAAGGGAGCTCCACGAGCTGCTGCGGACAAGGGCGCCCCAGAATGGCACCAGGGGGCCTCAGAGTGGCCCAGGGGGGCCCCAGATGGCCAACGAGGGCAGCCCCACACGTCTCGAGCCCCCTCCCGCCGATTGGCAAGAGGGACCGTTTCCTATCATGGGTGCTCTTGCCAGAGGGCCTCCAAGGTGGGCCCGAAGACCGCCCTCGCTCCACAGCTGCTTTCTTCCTCAGCTTCCTGCTCGCTCTCCTGCGCCTCACATGCCTCGCGACCCCCCCCCCCCACACCGAACAGGGATGACAAGGGTGACCTTCTCCCATCGTCTCTGCCTCAGCTTCCTCCTCTGGGAAACTGCACTCCCCCCTCTCCAGTACCGCTCTCCTCCTCCTCCTCCTCCTCCTCCTCCTCCAGCTCAGACAGCCTTTCGGGCCTCGGGACACGCCCCCTATACGGCCCAGCGGAGCCCAACGACGGCCGAAAAGGCACCCAGGACGGCCCTAACGGCCCAAGAGACCCCCAAGACGCCCTGAGAGGGATCCACAATGGCCCCCCAGGACAGCCCCGAAATGCCTAAACCGCTTCGATTCTCGAGGAAAACGTGCATTTGTTGGCTATTCGTTTTTGTTTGTCTTCGCAGCGTTCCAGCAGGCCCTGGAGGCTCCTTGAATTTCCCCAAGACAGCCTCAAAGGCCCCCAAGAGCCCCAAGACGGCCCAGGATGGCGCCAGGATGGTCGAAGATTATGGTGTGCTGTCTCCCCTCTGGGGTGGTCCAGCTCGCCTGCACGGACAATTAGGCAATGCATTCGGTGCGGCCGGCCAGGGGCGCTCGAGAGACCCTGCCGTGACCTCGAGACTCCACCCGACGATGCACCACACCCACCAGGGAGGGAGGGCGGGGAAGCTGGCGACGCGAGCCAAGAGCCCACGGCCCGCAGACGAAGCATCGTCCAGCCAAGCACCCTGCTGGGGCCCCCTCGCCGTCAGTAAGCGGCACCATCAGCCACCATGGGGCAAGCAGGGGCCCTCAAGGGCTTCCAACGGGCCCCCACTGAAGCCAGCGACCCTGCGCCCCCTTCGCCAGGCCCTTGGGTCGCCAGGGAGGGCGCAACGACCCCCTCAGGAGCGAATGTCGACAGTTGATATCCCGCCTCGGACTCGGACGGAAGCAAATCGGCCAGTCGCGACGAATCCTCGAATCCAGCAATGGCGACAAGGAAGCAGCCTGCCAGAATCTTCCTCACCAGGAACCACGATCAGGGACGACGAAGAGGCGCCCAAGAGGGCCCCAAGAGACCCCTCAGAGAGGGATCTCGAAGTGACATTGTGCGCCATCCGCTCCAGGATGATCCCAGCACCTCCAGTAGGCCCCAAGAGGCTCCCCCGAAGCCCCAGGAGGCCCCCAAGGCGCTCAAATCAGGCCCCGAGTGGGCCCCGAGAGGCTCCAGGGCATCCAAAAAGTCCGACCCGCAAAGGCTTCCGAGGGAAGATCCCCAGGGAGCTCCGTGGCCGCGCCGACCACCCAAGCGAGCCCCATGAGCGAAGGAGACCAGATGTTCGGCCACACGCGCGCCGAGGCCATGAAGACATGCGTGTGCCGGCTTCTTCTCATGCCTCCCTTCCCGCTACTCTTGCTTCTCGCTCCACGCGCATCATTCCTTCCCGCTCTCTCCTCGTTTGGTGTTTCGCTTCGGGCTCCCCTGTTCTTACTCCACTTTGCCCATGCCACCTCTCTCCTGTCCCTTCGCTTCTCCCTCTTAGCTACTGGCGCCTGCCTCCCCTCTCCTCTTTAGCTCTCCCATATCCCTCCTCGCAGCTTTCTCTCTCTCTCTCTCTCTCTCTCTCGGCTATCTCTCTCTCTCTCTCTCTCCCCCTCTCTCTCTCTCTTTATTTATTTTTCTCTCTCTCTCTCTCTCTCTCTCCACCTCTCTCGTTCTCTCTCTCTCTCTCTCTCTCCTCGGCCGTCTCTCCCCCCTTCTGTATCGCGATCCTCGCTGATCGCTTCTCGCTTTCCCCACCTCCCCCCTCGATCCTCGCTTCGCGGATTGCTCCTCGCTCCTCGCTCCACCCACGAGCTGCAGGTTGCGTCAGCTGGCAAGGGCACCAGGAAGGAGCACTCTGCAGCCTCAAGCAGCAACAGCGACCAATAGCAGTCCGCAGCAGGCAACGACAGCACAGCAAGGCTATAAAGCAGCAACAGCATGCCGCAGGCAGCAGCACGCTGCCTCTGCAGGCAGCAACAGCAGGGGCGAAGTTCGGGTCCAACGCCATTACTGAAGCATTTCGGCAATATCTCTGCCCTTATCCAACGTGCCATCTCGGACTTGTTTTGTGGTCGGTAGGCCACGGGTCAGTAGTCAGCTACTACATTGGAATCTGCGCGCGCGAGAAGGGCGAGCAGTGGCAGCGGGCTCTGTCACTGCTGAGCGAAATGTGGGAGGCGAAGCTGAAGCCCGACCGCATCAGCTACACCGCTGGGATCAGCGCGTGCGGAAAAGGCGAGCAGTGGCAGTGTGCGTTGGCGTTGTTTAGCGAGATGTCGGATGCGAAGCTGGAGCCCAACGTAATCAGCTACAGCGCTGGGATCAGCGCCTGCGAGAAGGGCGCGCAGTGGCAGTGGGCGCTGGCGTTGCTGAGCCAGATGTGGGAGGCGAAGTTGGAGCCCGACGTCATCAGCTACAGCGCTGGGATCAGCGCTTGCGAGAAGGGCGAGCAGTGGCAGAGGGCGCTGGTGCTGCTGAGCCAGACTCGGGAGGCGAAGCTGGAGCCCAACGTTATCTTACCCACAATGCAGGCACATTTGCGTGAGGATCAAACTGACC
>CAUYUJ010014539.1:0-18941 GCA_963575745.1 Prorocentrum cordatum
GGGGGTCGACGTGGGGCTGTCGGCGGGGGTGACGCCTCCCCGACGCTTATCTAGAAACTCGGAGTGTCTTTTCCTCCTCCGACCTTCCCCTCCCCTCACTCCGTCGCCCCCGCCTGTTCCTCCTCCGACCTTCCCCTCGGAGTGCTTTTTCCTCCTCCGACCATCCCCTCACCTCTCCCTCGCCCTCCCCTCCTCCTAGGGCCGCAGGCCTCCTCCCCTCCTGGGACCTTCCCTCCTCCTGGGGCCGTAGGCCTCCTCTCTCCCCCATCCTCCCTCCCCTCCTCCCTCCCCTCTCCCTCCCCTCCCCCTCCTCTCCCTCTCCCTCTCCCTCCCCTCCCCCGCCTCTCCCTCCCCTCTCCCTCCCCTCCCCCTCCTCTCTCCCTCCCCTCCCTCCCCTCTCCCTCCCCTCCCCCCTCAAGCACAGGTGGGCGGGGCGCGTGGTACCTTCTTTTGGCTCCTACTCGCTCGCGCTAGCCCAGCTTCCCGCCTTCTCGTCGGCGCTTGGGGGACATCAGGGACTCTGGACCGTGTTGGGAGTCGTTTGCTCACATCGGTATCGTCCAGCCTCTCCTGGTGACGAAGGGTCGCGAATTCGCGATTTCAAGTCTTATTGTTCCGGGGCTGTGGCGCAGGCCAAACAAGCTGGTGGGTACCACTACGGGTTTCGCGTGGTGTCGCTCCTCCGGTTCGGGCTGCATGTGGCGGGGCTTTGGAATGTTTCAGTTTGGGCTCATTTCGTCAGCTATCGTTTGGGCATCTCCCAGCTCCGCCAGGGGAGGGTATGTCTTTCGGTTTCTGGTGTTGGGGCCTCCATTTCTCGTGCATCAAGCGTGAGCCAGACATCATCAGCTATAACGCTGGGATCTCCCATCTCCGCCAGGGGAGGGTATTTCAGGTGCTGTTGGTGGTTATGGTTCGCTGTCTTCGTGCACTGCTTCAAGTTGGTGCAGAAGGCTCGGCTGGGAGGAATGAACAGTTTGGGTGGTGAGTTTGGCTGCGTTGCTGTCTTGCGAGGCTGTCTGCGGAGGAGGCGATCTTTATGATATACGTGAGAGGTAGCCCGTTGACCTGCGGAGAGGGCCGAATCGAGCCAAGTCCGTTTCAGTTTAGCTTGGTATGCTTCGTTTGTTGAGGTGCCATTCGAATTTGGAGGGATTCGCTATGTGACAACGCTTTGCGCTCCATAGACTTCGTTGTCGGGTTCTTCATGTACCTTCTGCTGAGGTTCCTGTACTGGGTCGTCTCGTTCGCGGATTTGCTCCGGGGGTGGCCTTAGCGTAGTTGCCTTGTAAATATATCACTACGTGATGGCGGACATCTGGAAATCCCTCCCCTCCCCCTCCTCTCTCCCTCCCCTCCCTCCCCTCTCCCTCCCCTCCCCCTCCTCTCTCCCTCCCCTCCCCGTCCTCTCCCTCCCCCTCTCCCGCTCCCCCCCGGGGCCGCAGGCCTTTGCGCAGCGGCAGCCGCTGCCCTCCTGAAGGGGGCGGGCTCGCCGGGGGCAGGGCGGCGGGCCTCCCCATGGCGCCTGGAGCCCTCGGCCTCGAGGCGAGTCGGCGTCGCGCCCAGCAGGGTTTGGCTTACGTCGGGCCTGTTTCTCTACAGGAGGAATGCACAAACATAGTATTTTTGAAGATGTTGGACTAGGGTACTTTTGGAGGGTTTTGGGGTATTTGTTTGGAAAGTTTTGGGATATTTTTGATTATTTTTCATTGTTCGTCCAAAATCCGCCTGTCGGGGGACATGCCCGACCTAAGGCTTGGCCTCCTTGCCGGACTGGGACCGGGCGCGTGGTTCACGCGCCCGGTTCCGCAGTTTTCCCGTGCCCGCCGCCATGCCCGGCGGCCACGCGCGCTGCGCGCTGGCGTTGCTTGCAGTCGGCATGCTCCGATGAGCAGTTCGGTGGGCTGCCAGAGGTGTCTCTGGCCCAACTCAGACCTCCAACGTGTTGGGAAAAAAAAGAGCCAGGCGAAGAGCCAAACCCTCTTATGACCGCGTGGGGATTTTAAACAGGACCGTTCCATATGACAGAACACACTGAGGGAGTTGCATTAAATCGGGCATGCCCCTCTACACGAGGAGTATTCAAAAGTTGTAAAGAAATGGTATCGGAACGATTTTTCGACTATTCTTGATAATTTTTCATTTTTCGGCCAAATCCCCCTGGGGGGACAGGCCCGACCTAAGAGTTGCAGTGCCCCTGACAGCTTTTCCGTAACACGTCGGACCACACAACGTCCCCATGCAAACGGGGGATCCACGAAACGAGTGAGGGATTTGCCGACGGGGGGGGGCCCACGCCATGTGAACACGAGTGCGAAAACGATGATGTCGACGACGACGACGACGACAACGACGACCTCGACGATGACGACGCGGAAAAGGAGGATTATGATGATGCTGATGATGCTGCTGATGATGGTGATGCTGATGATGATGCGGATGTTGATGATGAGAAAGCTGATGATGATGCTGATACGGTTGCTGATGATGATGCTGATGATGATGTTGCTGCTAATGATGATGAAGGTGAGGATGATGATGCTGATGCTGATGCTGGTGCTGATGACAATGATGATGATGATGCTACTAATGATGATGATGATGATGATGATGATGATGACGACGATGATGATGATGATGATGATGATGATGATGATGAACATGATGATGCTGATGATGCTGATGCTGATGCTGATGATGCTGCTGCTGCTGATGATGATGATGATGATGATGATGATGATTATGATGACTATGATGATGATGATGCTGATGATGCTGTTGATGGTGATGCTGATGCTGCTGATGATGATGATGATGATGATGATGATGATGATGATGATGATGATGATGATGATGATGATGATGATGATGATGATGATGATGATGATGATGCAGATGAGTATGGAGCAGGAGGAGGAGGAGGAGGCGGAGGAGCGGGAAGGAGGAGAAGGAGGAGGAGGTGTGCGGCGCTGCGGTTTGAAAACGAGGGCCCGACACACGGGAGGGCTGGGCAAACAATACTAAGGTTTTTTCGTCGTTTTCGGCCCCTTGGGGGGACAGGGGCGGGCTAGCCCAGCGGGAGTCTTCGGGGTCGTGTATTAGAAAGCCAAATCCTCGGATATCTTAGGCTTGTCGCTCCATCTTGAAGCCCCTGCTTAAGTCACCGCGGGGTGTGCGTAGGCCAGGTGCAGCCCACCTGAGCATCCACTTCCAACCTCCTATCCATTCAGCGCCCCCCGCGGTGATCCAAGTGGGACCTTCTGGGCCTCACTCATGGCGGCTAGCAGGACGCGGGGTCCTCCTCGTCGCCCTTCCTCGTTGCCTTCGCCGTCGTCCTAGTTCTCGTTCTCTTCCTCGTTCTCATCTCCGTCCTCGTCCTCGTTTTCGTCCTCGCTCCCGTCCTCGCCCTCGTCCTGCCCTCGTCCTCGTCCTCGTCCTCGTCCTCGTCGTCCTCGCCGTCGTCGTCGTCGTCGTCGTCGTCGTCGTCGTCGTCGCCGTTGTCGCCGTCAGTCGTTGTGGCCTCCGGTGTGTGGCTTTCGGGGGGTGCGGGGATGGGGAGTCCGGGCTCGTCATGGAGGGTGGGTGGGGTCCCGATGGAACCGAGTCCAAAGTTGTTTTTGGTTGCGGTGTTTACCGCCCTGGGTCCCCTGCGGGTCCAGGGGCCGACGACAGAACGACTCGGGATGAAGAGCTTGCCTCGGGGAAAGCCCTGGGGCGGAGGACCCGATCCCTCAATGGCGTTCTGTGTAGCGCGGCTTCCGGGGGTCGCCCGAGGGTTTCAGGGTCGGGCGCTTCGCTGTCGAGAGCCCATCGCCGATCTTTCGGTGATGTGCATCGCCGATTTCACGCTCGGTGTGCCCCCCCCTGAGCTGGCCGCCCGCGTCGCCACGGCCGACTCGTAATCCGCCGATGTCTGGTGGTTCGATGTCCGAGTCGGTCCGCTTCGGCTCATCGATCCGATACAGTCAACGCGAAGATCAGTTAAGGATGGGCACCTGTCCAAGGTGGCGCCTGCATTCCTTCCCGTTCGGCCCATCCGCGGCCGCTCTGGCTGGCCGCGAGCCGCTCTCGAGGTGTCGACATGGCCGCCCAAGGCCCGCACACCCTTACCGCGCACGTCCTCACAATACGGGTGGACTGTGCGTCGGGACGGACACCAGCACCACCTGCTCCCCGCTCTGTGCAGGACTCGCGGTCGGCGGCGCCACGGGCCCTCGTCACTTGGGACCCGTGTCTGGTGCCCAAGCAGCGGGGCGGGCGTGGTCGGCTGTGGACTGTTGGCCGCCGTCTCCGGTGTCTCCGCCCCCATGTCGAGCGTACCGATCTTCGTCCTCTTCTTCTCCTCCTCCTCCTCCGCCTCCGCCTCCGCCTGCGCCTCCGCTCCCGCCCCCGCCTCCGCCTCCTCCTCCGCCTCCTCCTTCTCCTCGTCCTCCTCCTCGTCGTCCTCCTCCTCCTCCTCCTCCTCCTCCTTGCATCCCTATCGTGCGTCCTCATTTTGCGGGATGGCTGTGCTGGGTCCGCCTTCTCGGGTCTGGCCGAGGCTCAGCAGCGAGGACGAGTTTCCGCTGGAGCACTGGCAGAGGGTACTGCTGCACCTCGCCCAGGGCGGGGAGACCCTGCTCGGCGCTCGGCCTGTCCGGGAGGTGGGTGGGGAGTCCAAGAGGAGGAGGAGGAGCAGGAGGAGGAGGTGGAGGAGGAGGATTATGATGATGATGATGATGTTGATCATGATGATGATGATGCTGATGATGATGATAATGATGATGATGATGATGATGATGATGATGATGATGATGATGATGATGATGATGATGATGATGCGATGATGATGATGATGATGATGATGATGATGATGATGATGATGATGATGATGCTGATGCTGATGCTGATGCTGATGCTGATGCTAATGCTGATGCTGATGCTGCTGCTGCTGCTGATGATGATCATGATGCTGACGATGATCATGATGATGATCAGGATGACGATGATGCTGATGATGCTGCTGATGATGATGTTGATGCTGCTGCTGCTGCTGCTGATGATGATGATGATGATGATGATGATGATGATGATGACGATGCTGTTGATGACGACGTTTCTGTTGTTGATGATGCTGATGCTGATGATGATGGTGATGGTGATGGTGAAGGTGATGGTGGTGATGATGATGCTGATGATGCAGATGCTGCTGATGGTGCTGATTATGCTGATGCTGATGCTGATGCTGATGCTGCTGATGCTGCTGATGCTGCTGATGATGATGATGATGGTGGTGATGATGTTGATGCTGATATTGATGATGGAGATGAAGATAGATATGAATAGGATGACGATGATGATGATGATGATGATGATGATGATGATGATGATGATGATGATGATGATGATGATGATGATGATGATTGATGATGATGATGATGATGATGATGCTGATGATGATGCTGCTGCTGCTACTGATGATGAGATGCTGCTGATGATGCTGATGCTGGTGTTGATGCTGCTGCTGATGATGATGATGATGAGGAGGAGGAGGATGAGGATGAGGAGGATGAGGAGGAGCAGCATGAGGAGCAGGGAGCAGGGAGCAGGGAACCGGAAGAGGATGAGGGGAGAGGAGGAGGAGTGAGGGGGAGGAGGGAGGATGAGGCGGAGGAGGGAAGGGCAGGAGGAGGATAATGTTTAAGTTGGTATTCCGAATGTCACATTGTTGGAGTTTTTGGGGCCGTGTATTGCTTTCCATCGGTGGTTCGCTTCGTGGATGATGATGATGATGATGATGATGATGATGATGATGATGATGATGATGATGATGATGATGATGATGATGATGATGATGATGTTGGTGATTGTTTTGATGACGACGATTGTAAAGATATGGAGGACGAGGATGGTGATGATGCTAATGATGATGCTGGTGATTGAGGGTGATGGTGATGCCGATGACGAGGATGGGGAGCAGGAGGAGAATAATGATGCTGAACCAGGATTTTCAATGCTCGCGTATTTGCTCGCCTCCTTTGGGTCGGGCGAGAGGCTAGAGGTAACTTGCATCAACGCCAGCTTTCGTAGCTCCGCGCAGATTTCTTGGAACGGCGCCGGCCCCCCCCTCAGGCGATCGCAAACATGGATTAAGGGGACGTGGATTAGCGACTGGTCCCGTTTCCATGGTGAATCGCGGATTTCCGCCGCCGAACGAGGCGGCATTAGCCGCATTTTGGGGAGCCAAATCCATGGATCGCTAATCCATGTTTGCGCGCCCCCGACCCCCCTGGTGGCGCCTACAGCGCCGCCCCTGGCGCGCCCTGCGTGCCAGGCAGGGGGGATTGAGCGCAGGCCTAAGAAGCCCGCGCGAACCTCCGAGCGTTTATGCTTATGCAGAGTTTCAAATTGTTTTGACTCCGCTTTACCTATCGGGTTGCTACCCTCATCGGTGGCCTCACCTCTTTTCAAAGACAACGGAGAAGTCCACCCGAGGCCTGCCGTCGGAGTTCCCGTTCACTATGTTCCTCGCGTTGTATCCGAGGTTGCCCCAAGTTGGTGCTCGCGCAGGCTCCTTGTGGTGTTCGCATCTGCCGCTTGTGGAGTATTCACTTGTGTACCCGCACCTTGCGGTAGTAGCATGTGTTCCCTGTGGTATTCGCATGTGTTCGTCAGTTATTCGCATTCCTACCAGCGTTGCCTCCAAACGGGAACTGAGGGGAGCAGCTTGGGACCATGTAAGGAATAGCCTCCATTGGAGTCCATGGCTCTCCACCAGACTACAGCGGACCTCATTGGGTTCCAGTGCTCTCCCTAAGACTCTAGTCTGCTTCTCTCCGTTCCTCCGCAGGGCGCCATTGGAACACCCATAGGACTCCATATGACTCCATTGGGCTCCATAGGACTTCATTAGGCTCCAGTTGACTCCATAGGACACCATTGGACTCTATTGGACCCCATTGGGCTCCATCGGAGTCCATGCGTCTCGATTGAAATTTATTGTGCCCTACAGGACTCCGTTGGACTCCATTGGGCCGCATCGGACGCATGCAAGCAGTCTTTTGTGCTAGGCTAGGAATCCATTCGGATAGCCAAGCGTTCGAGCAAGCAAGCAAGCACGCAATCCGTTGTAATACCGAAGGGATGCATTGGAATAGCCAAGCAAGCAATTCATCGGGATAGCAGAGGTCGCCAAAGGATACGAACATGGGCCTACCGGGCCGAATGGCTCCGCTTCGGATGGACGGACTCTGAGTTCACATGGGCCAGCCAATTCGGAGACACTCACAGCCAAGGTCGCTGTAGACCGTTTACGGACCGCGTATCGCCAGATCACTTCTTGACGGGTTACGGATGCTTTTGTAGTAGAAAAAGGAGTAGGAGTAGGAGTAGGAGGAGGCCCAGGAATAGGATGAGGAAGCGGAGGCGACTCGGTTCTGCTCTCAATGTATTGCATTGCTGTGCTCTGCTCTGCTCAACTGTGCAACACTGGTCTGTACACAACTTCGTCACCCGTGTGTACTGGGCTGTACTCTTCTCTGCTCTGCGTTGCTTTACTCTACTCTCTCTTTTCGCAGTCACCTGGAAGCAGTGTAATCCGCCCGGATAGCTAGGAAGCCATACCGATACCCAGGAAGTCATGTTGACCGCCCAGAACGTGCAAGTGCAGACAAATGAGCGGGGGCCAGTAAGGCTGCTTGATTGACATCGCCAGTGTTGCCGTCGCGTAACGGTAGAGCCGATTAGAGTCCAACAGAGCATATTCCAGCAGTTGCGTGCTAAGCTATACTGTATTGTGCTCCACATCTAATCCCTGCGACAGAGAACCTCAATGTATGTTGGGTAGTGCCGAGTTCATGCTTCGTTCCGTCTACTCTGAGGCACGGGAGGATGCCGAGGACGAGCCCGAGGAGGGGGAGGAATAGTAAATATGAGTCGGATGGTGAGGAGGATGCGATGGAGGAGGAGGAGGAGGAGGAGGAGGAGGAGGAGGAGGAGGAGGAGGAGGAGGAGGAGGAGGAGGAGGAGGAGGAGGAGGAGGAGGAGGAGGAGGAGGAGGAGGAGGACGAGGGACGAGGACGAGGACGAGGACGAGGAGGGGGAGGATCGGGAGGAGGGGACACAGGTCCAGAAGACGGGGTGGATGATGAGGGAGGTCGAAAAAGGGTTGTTGCAAACAGAAGGGGTGCTTTTTTCCTCCAGTGCCTCCCGCGAGTGGGGGTCTCCGATGGGGCCGCGGCGCGATGCCCGAGAATCCTGCCTGGGAGAGCCCCCCCCTCCCCCGGCGGGGCTGGACGAGTGGAGGAGTGGGAGACGGATATGCGGAGGAGGAGGAGGAGGAGGAGGAGGAGGAGGAGGAGGAGGAGGAGGAGGAGGAGGAGGAGGAGGAGCGAGGAGGGGGAGGAGGAGGAGGAGGAGGAGGAGGATGAGGAGGAGGAGGAGGAGGAGGAGGAGGAGGAGGAGGAGGAGAGCGAGGAGGGAGAGTAGGAGGAGGAGGAGGGGGAGGAGGAGGGTGGAGAGGATGGGGCTACACGAGGAGGGTGGTGGAGGATGCAGGACTCATTGCGACTCGTCCGAACCGATTCGGTTCGATTTCGATGGCTTCCGACCCCGATTCGATTCGACTTGGGGTTCCGATCTGGTCTTCGATGTTTGTTGGAGGCGTACTAGCCTGCCGCTTTCCGCCGATCGGACTCTCCCCGACTCGGCTGCCGAGTTCTGCCGATCCGACTCGTTTCGATCGCCGATCCGACTGATCGATTCGATCCTGGGCCCTCCCGGAGGGAGGGAGGAGGAGCGAGGGAGAGTCCGGAAGGGCTGGAGGGCGGACTCTGGCCCGCTCCGCCCGCGCTCCTCCGGGCCCCCATCTTTGTGCCCCGTGGGCTTCCCAGCGAGGGCACGTACAGCCAGCGCGCCTAGGAAAGACGCGCGCCTTCTTCCAGGGTGCCCTTGCGTCCTTGCCTCTGCGGCCCGTCCTTTCGCCGTTTTCACTGGTCGCCGCCGCCCAAGCAAAGTCCCGACTTCAGCCTCCAAGGGTCTTGCGTCCTTGCCACGCGTCCTTACTATACGTTTTCGCTGTGCTCGCTTGTTCGTCGGCACCCCAGCATACTGAGACCATGTGTGCGCCGGCCCCCAAGGGAGCCGCGCGCACCGAGAAGTCCTGTAGTATATGCGTCGTGGCCGGCGCTCTCTGATCGTGCAGCTCGGGAAGCAATCTGCTACAAGATGGGTATACTACATGCTCGGGTCGGACGCACGCCTCCGAGAAGGACACATAGTTTCAGTATGTCCTCGTGCGTCCTATTCAGGGCGCCCCAGACTGGGCTCCCCTCCGAGAGAGCAAAGGGTCGACTTCTGCTCGGCGGACGGCGGACTGCCAGCGGCATGCCCAGGGGCACGAAACGCGAGGGTGGCTCCGCAAGAGGACGTTGGCGGAAGCAACCACAGCCTCCCCCTCACAGGAGATGCCACTCTGTTCGGATCCATGGCTTTTGGATCGCGCACCATAGGTTTCTGATTTCACACCGCCAGACTGTAGCAACTTCCACCGCTTCTGCGCCGCGCCCCACGACTTGAGGAGTGACCGGCGTGCAACATTTCCAGGCCATATTTGCTGGCGGGACAGAACCAGTACAGTGGAGACTCATTCCAAGAAGCACCCTTCTTGCATCCAGGGTGCTCTGGATTTCCTGCTCTTCGATGGTTCTGCTATGGAAAGCATGACGTGCCCACGCCACAGGTCTATGGACGTCCTGGGGTCTCAGGGTTGGGCCTCTCGTGGACGGCTTCTTGTGGCTGGGGCCCTACCGCATGCACCGCTCCCCGTGGACCCGGCGCGGCGCTCCAGAACCGGAGGGCGCGGGCATCTCCCGGCGGTGCGTTCCCCTCCCCGCCACCACCCCCCGTCGCCTCCGGTATCCCCCGCTCCTCCCCCCCCCCCCCTTCGGTTCCCTCTCCCCCTCCCCCCCCTCTTTTTCTCTTCTCCCCCCTTCCGCCCGAGAGCCGCCTCCCCCCTCCCCCCTCCCCCTCCCGCCCGTTTCCGCGCCCTCGCCCCGCCCCCCTGTCCTGCTCTCCGGGCCCAGCCGCGCGCCGCCCGAGATCCTTTTGGGGCGCGCGCGCCGCCCCTCGCGCGCCTCGGGGCCCCGAGGCCCAGCATCCTGGAGGCCGAGGCGCTCATCCTCAGGCTTCCCCCCTCCTCCGCCCTTCCCTCCCCTCGGCTCGCTCCTCCTCCCTCCCTCCTCCCTCCCTAATTACCTTTGAGTCGGGCCTGTCCCTCTACAGGATGAATATAAATAAATCGTTAAGAAATCGCATGGGGACGATCTTTCTAGTATGCTTCGATTAGTTGAGTCGTAGTATCATTATTATTATTATTATTATAATTACTATTATTATTATTATTAGTATCATCATCATTATTATTATTATTATTATTCGTATTGTTATTATTAGTATTATTATTAGTATTATTAGTATTATTATTAATATTATTTTTTATTATAATAATTATTATTATTCTTTTTTATTATTATTCTTATCATTATCATCATCATTATTATTATCATTATTATTCTTAGTAGTAGTATTATTAGTGTTACTATTCTCATTATTATTATTATTACTACTACTATCATTATTACTATCATTCTTATTCGTATTCGTATTAGTTGTGTTTTATGCTTCTCTTCCAGAATCCCTCTGTAGGAGGACATGCCCGACCTAACCCTGCCTCCTCCCTCCCCCGCCCTGTCGTCTCTCCCTTCCCTTCTCCCTCCTCCTCTGGCCGCTTTCCCCTTCTCTCTCCCTCCTCCCTCCCCGCTCTCCCCATCTCCTCGCTCCTCTCCCCGGGTCCCGCCTCCCGCTTCTGGTTATACGTGCGCTCCTCTTGCTCCCGACTTCGTCTCGCCTCCCTCGTGCCTCTCTGCTCCCATCTCCTCCTGCTCTTCCCGTCGAATCCTCTCTTTGGTGATGAGGCGTGTGCTCCTTCGTGCCTTGCGCTCCTTCTGCGGCTCCTCCTCCCCCTCCTCTCGCCTCAGCGTCGTTTTCTTTGTCCTTGTCTTGACCCTTTTTCGTTCTTCATCCGTTCTCTCCTCTTCTTGTCGTCGTCGATTTCCCCCCTCGCCTTACTTTCCTACTCCGTCCAGGTTGGTCGAAGCCTCGTTTGTTCGTCTGCCGTGCACAGTACAGTCAACGCGCCTAGTATGGACGCACGCCTTCATCTAGGGTACCCTTGTGTCCTTGCCTCTTAGGCTCATCCTCGCCATTATCACTGGTCGCCCGCCGCCCTAGAAAACCTAACTTCGGCCTCCAAGGGTCTTGCGTCCTTACCTCGCGTTCTTACTATACGTTTTGACTGTAGCCCCTTCTGGTAAAGCCACGTCGGTTCAAACCGCAACGCCTGGAGCACGGGGCGGATCCGCCCCGTCGGTGTTGCCGCGTGCTCTTCGTCTGCAGCCTCCTCTCTGCCTGCCTCTGATGGTCGCGCCCTCCGGCTCTCCAGCGCGTGCCCTCCTTCTTGGTTTTCCTGCTGAGTGCCCACCCCAGTGGATCTTTCCCTCTCTTTCCCTCTCTCGATCATTTTTTGTTTTTGTTCTCTATCTCTCTCTCACTCTCTCTCTCTCTCACTCTCTCTCTCTCTGCGTATATAGATGGACCTCCCGCTGGCCTTGCTCCCACGAGTTCTTCTCACAGGGCACGCCACCTCTCTCTCGTTCTCTCTCTCTTTCTCTCTCTCTCTCTCTCCCTCCGTCCCTCGCTCTCGCCCTCTCCCCTCCCCGCGAGCGGCCTGCATATCCCTCCCTGTGCGCCCTGCTGTCTCCCATCCTTTCTCTCTCCCTCGCTCCCTCGTCTCGCCCTCTCTCGCCTCTCCCTCTCCGTCTCCGTCTCTCTCTCTCTCTCTGTCTCTCTCTGCCTTCTCTTTTC
Organism: Prorocentrum cordatum; assembly: GCA_963575745.1. Lineage (NCBI taxonomy): Eukaryota > Dinophyceae > Prorocentrales > Prorocentraceae > Prorocentrum > Prorocentrum cordatum. The sequence goes on from CAUYUJ010014539.1 coordinate 11,902, forward strand.
AGGCCTCGTTTTCTCTTTACACCGTGCGCCAGCAGCCTGCTGGCGCACAAAGCCCCTGGGAACACAGAGCCCCTGGGAACCTCTGGGAACAAAGCCCTGCCCTGCAACCCCCTTTGCAAGCCGCCAGGCAGGGATTTCATCCTCGGTGCTCCGCCGGAGCTGAGTCGAGCCGTGTCCTTCCCTTGGAGGGTTCGGTTCCCCCGCCAGGCCCTGCCCAGGGGGCTCCTGGCTGTCCCGGCGGCGGGTGCAGTGGCCGGGGCCTCGCCTGGCTCGGGGAGCCTCTCTCTCTGCGCCTGGGCCGCGGCTCCCGGCGCAGGTGCGGGAGGAGTTGGCAGCGCCGCCTGGCACAGCAGACGTGCCAGCTGATGGCATGGCGTTGCGTACTGGATCATCGGGCATCGCGCAGAGCAACCACGTAATGCCACATCACATCACATTCGCATCGTCTCACATCATATCAGTTCATATCACATCATGCCACATCATGTCATCCCGAGTCGTGCCATATCATATGATATCATATCATTCCATTCCGTATCGTATCATATGATAGCACGATGCCGCATATCAGATCATCGTGCATATATGCATATCTATAGGATCCCTGATCGAGAGTTCACAGGCCCCCCCCATCCCAGATGGGATGGGTCCCAGGGTTCCACAGGCCCCCCTCCCAAGATAGGATGGGAGGGAGACGAGGACGACGGCGGCGACGACGACGACGACGACGACAACAACGTTGGCGACGACGACGTTGGCGACGACGACCACGACGAAGGCAACCGCAGCCCCACCCCACATGGGGGAGGGGCGGGGGCACCAGCAGCTCCGTCCACCGCGCCAGGCCCACAGGGCCACGACCACGGGGGAGGGGTGGTGGGCGCGATCCCATTCGCGAGGCCTTCGCGAGGCTCATGAGCGCACCCATCCGCGGGGGAGGGGTCGGGTGGGGTGCCCCCATTAGCACTTGAGGGGCGTGCAGAGTCTTGGTATTTCTTTATGTGCCTACATATTAGATATACACAAACCTATGTATTTCTGGTTTCCATAATCTATACATATATGTATGCAAATATAGATGCATATGTAGAGGTATGCGTAGAGGTATATCTATACATACATATGGGTCCTGACGTATTCCCCATGCTAACAAGTCTCAGAGTTTTATTTGAGGTCTTCGACCCGCCTTCCACGATTGATGACGGTTGGGTGAACTTCGTGTTGCGTGGGGCCTTCGACCCCCCAATCTTCTCGTCCAGGACCCATCTATGTAGACACATGCATGCATACAAGTGCTTACTGCCCACGGTCTCTCCAGAGTGCTGGCAGGGGCCTTCCATTTGGTGCGCTCATTCTCCCAGTGTACTGGCGTTGCTGGGGTGGGAGGGGGCAACACAAGAATCTTGTTACAACATCCGCATGCTTGTTTATTTTTTTTGTTGCCCCCCCACCCCCCAGGACACAGCGCGCGCGCGCGCGCGCGCTTTTTTTGCGTCGGCGGCGAGGCAGGGGTCGTCTGCGCTAGCGGAAATGCCTGAACGTGGGTGCCGTTAGAGCGAATTGTGGCACCATGCAGGGGGGGGAAGACAGCACACACACACATACACACCACCACATCCACCACTCGTGGGGAGTTGCACTCCATTGCAATCGCGCTCCATTGCATTGCAGTCGCATTGCGTTACAATCGCATTGCGTTGCCTTGCAGTCGCATTGCGTTGCAATCGCATTGCGTTGCATACCGATCGCATCCTTCCTCCTCCCAGGCCCAGGAGGGAGAATCCACCTCCCCCCCCTTCCTCCCACGGCAACTCCTTCCCCGTTGTCCCTCCCTCCTTCTCCCTCCTCCCTCCCCCTCCCTCCTCGGCCTCCTCTTCGTCCTTTTCCTCGTGGAGGAGGCTGTGCCAGGAGACGCTGGGGAAAGCCACAGTCGCCCTGGGCGTGCACATGGCTGGCGGGCCGAATAAGACGGTGGTCGTCGACGAGACCGTCATCGGCGTGCACAAGGAGGACGGGTGGGCCGTGGAATCGAAGGGCATATCAAAACGAGGCGCCGGGCAGCGTCGCCAGGCGCCCAGCAGGAGGCAGCGCCACACCTCGCGGGCCCGTCATGAAGGGCGTCCTCGAGGGGCGGCCTGCGCGCCCGATCTACCGCAAGCAAGAGCCGACGAAGCGCGACGCGAACTACCTGAAGAGGGGGGGGGGCCCATGAAGCCCGCGCGCCCCATGCAGGCGCCCGCGGTCATGAAGAAGGCGGGCGGCTAGGGTGGCGAAGAAACCCGCGGCGAACCTGAAGAACGTTGGGCGGCCGCGGCGAACCTGAAGAACGTTGGGTGGTGGCTGTGGCTGGCGAGGCGAGCCGGGCGCGGGGGGGCCGTGCGCGCGCCAGAAAAGGACAATCTGATTGCCTTTCGACTGCTTCCTCGGGCGGCAGAGGCGCGGGGCAGTGTGCCGCGTGGCCTTGGGGGAGATCAAGCCCGCGCTGGAGGAAAGGGTGAAGAGGGGCGCGTTTTGGGTCCGCGACGGCTGGGCGTCGACCGCCGCCGCCGTGGAGGCCCCGTGCAACGAGGGCGCCCCCCCTGTCAATTTGTTCTCTGGCAACCGCCGCGCGGACTCGGGGGAGATCGAGCCCGCGCTGGAGGAGAAGATGCAGAAGAGCACGTTCTTGGTCCACGACGGCTGGGCGTAGACCGCCGCCGCTGTGAAGGCCCGGGGCTACAGGAGCGCCCCCCCGTCGTCCGCGAGGGCAACCGCCGCGAGCCCGCTGCTGGTTTCCACGCCGACGACGCCGAGTCAAACTCACGGTATTTTTGATTTTTTTTTTATTTTTTGTTTTTTCTTTGATGTTTTTTTTTTTTTTGTTTGATTTTTTTTTTTTGTTTTTTATTTTTTTTTGTTTTTTAATTTTTTTTGTTTTTTTTCACGGCTGAAGGGATGGAACCGCCAGTGCTACGGCCAGTTGCATCTGGGCGCGCTGGAGATGGACGAGTACGCGCTCTACGTGAGATGCGGGCGGCCAAGTCGAGAGCATACGCAGGGGTCTGGCTTATGCCAGCGGCAGGCCGTGGGTGGACAGCTTGCTCTGTCCAGTACCCGCGGCGGTCTGGGCGCGGCGGGGGGGGGGCGCATTTTCTCAGGCTGGCGCTTGCGCGGGGGGCCGTCTGTGATATCGTGGCCGTTCGCGGGTTTCACGGCCTTTCTTCTGCGCAGCCCAATCTGCCGCTTGTCGTGTGCAGCGCTTTTCTTGTTTTGCTGCTCGCGAGAATATTTTCTCCGTCCGTAGCGCCGTGATCGATCATGAGTCGGGCATTGTTCCTCTTCTTGCGCAACGTCAACGGATGCCAATCGTGCGCGCTACCATCTGGAGATGCCGGTCACGAGAACATGGAGGATATTGGTCTGTGTTTCGAATTGAGGAACCCCGCGCCGACGCAATCAACGTGGCGAAATTTTCTCGTCCCGAGCCAGCAGCCAACGAAAGAAAACGTCCTCGAGCCCAGAGCCCCGGGTCAGTTTTCTCGAAAACACCCGCGCCTGTTTTCGCCGTGGGGTCTGCGTCAGCGCCCATGTGTGTGTATGTATGTATGTATGTATGTATGTATGTATGTATGTATGTAAATATATATATATATATACATGTATTTTATGTATGTACGAGTATGTGTGTACATCCATATATGTAGATGGTACCCCCGCAGGCGTCTACCATATCCCTCCTCTTCACGTTCGTTTCGCTATTATTATTTATGCTTCTGTCTATTATTATATTCTATTTCCCCCTTCATCTCCTGCCAGACAATCGCAACTCCATCCTGCTCTCGCTTGAGAGGGCTTCCGTCATAGGAAGAAGAGGAGCAGGGGGGAAGAGCGGAACAGCAGGAAGAGGAGCTGGAGGAACAGGGGAGGAAGGAGGTGGGCGACTCTCTCCAGAGGGGGCACCCGCCTGGGAGGTCCCAGACAGCTTCGCGGAGGAACGAGCTACCGCCTTGGAGGCTTTTGAAAGGGACTTTTCAGGAAATGGTCTCCATTCGATTCTATTCCTTTGGGGCCTCTCAATCGGGGGCCTCTTCCTCTTCGCGATTTTTTAAGGCCCGTCAGGCGGGGGCCGTTTCGTTTTCGTGTTCGTTTGGGACCTTTCTGGCGGTTTTTTTTTCCTCCGACTGTTTTTTGGAATCTTTCTGGCCGGGGCCATTTCGCTCTTCGCGTTTTTTTACGTCTCAGGCAGGTGCATCCTTTGCAGCGAAGTTCTTTGTTTTGGACCTCTCAGGCGACGGTATCCGGCTGTTCAGGTTTTCCTGCTGGGCGCGCTCATGCGGAGGCCCCCTTCCCACAGAGTTTTTTTTCGGATCGTTTCGGCGGGAACGGCTATTTTCAATCTGTGGGGTATTCGGCTGGGTATCGCCTGGTGCCCGCACGCTGCTTCGGACAGTGGCCAGAGTCACTAGACCAGGTCGGCCGTGGTTCGTGTTTTTGTCGGGTGGCAACAGCTCCGGTTAGTGGAAAGGGGGCGGGGGGGCGTCCCCCCTTGTGCACAATCACCAGACCAGGTCCCACGACACCCTGTTCTGCCAACGGCCGAGCCTGCCGTGTGGTTCGGGTGTGCCGTGCCTTTGCACGGTGCCCGCCCGTGGCCGCCTCGGGGGCCGTTCGTGCCGCGGCTGGGCCTTCCCAGGTCTCGTCGAAGTGCGCGCCTGTGCTCGGCTGGCACTTCTGGGTTTTGCGGCGCGTGCCCGCCCGTGGGAAGGCAAGGCAAGGCACGGAAAGACACGTGCACCTCGTCCTGTTGTTCCTCTTCATCCTCATCGTTTCGTCCCCACATGCCCAGGCGCGCGCACGCAGCATTGAAATTTTGGCTTCGCTGAGTGCAACTTTCGGTTGGTTATTGCTACAAATCGCCAATTATATTTTCGTGTCCGTTTGTGGCCGTGTTTCTATTTGGTTGTTATGCCATCCCTGGCCTCTTACACATACATCTGCACGTGTGCATGCGTATGTTTGAACATTCCAGTACACATGTGTACATATATACAGGCATACGCACATACATACGCATATACGTACACGAACGTACGTAAATAACGCCACATCGTACACATACACATAGGCATTCATTCATACAGTCATACATATAACAAATCTGTGTACATACATATACACACAAACATATATGTATCCATACGTGTGGATGTACGCACCTACGTACACATGTACACACGACGGTGTGTGGTATGCTGGTGTGTGTGTATATATATAGGTGTTTGCACACACGTGCGTGCGTAATCGCACCTTTGTGTATTCACATACATACATGCGTACATGCACACACACACATACATATTCTCCCCTTCCCCTCCCTTTGTTTCTGCTCCCCTTGCCCCCTCTTCCTCCTCCTCCCTCCCCTGTCTGGTCTTGCTTCCCCGCGGCAGCCAAGGAGAAAGTAGTGCGCGGAGGAGCAGGCAGGCCGCCGGGCAGCGTGCGGACGCCCGCCGACCAGGCAGTGGGGCTCGGGAGAGAACGCTGGCTGCGGCCGCGGGGCCAGGGACGCGGCCCGCGCACAGGTCGTGCCCCCTGGAGCGCTCGCGGTCGTGAGCTCGTCCCCCGCCCCCGCTCCTTCCCGCTCCCGCTGCCCACGGCGTGCCTGCTCCTCCTCCGCCCTCGCCCGCCCCGGCCTCCCGGCGCCCGCCCGCCGCGCGAGAGGCGGCTGCAGTTTGTCGTGGGCGTGCCCACGCCGCTCACGTGCGCTCCCCCCTTCCCCCCCCGTCGCCGGCCGCCAGTCGCGACCTGACGAGAGGGGCTCGCTTCTCTCCCCCCCGCTTTGTCCCCATTCTCGACCAATAAGCAAACAACACCACCCCACCTACGGTTGAGTCGGGCCTGCCCCTCTACAGGAGGAATCTTCAAAAATAGTATAGAAATAGCCCGGGGACGATTTTTCGATTAAGCATTTTCGATTATTTCATGACTATTTTTAATGTTTCGTCCAAACTCCGCCTGTAGGCGGACGTGCCCTCCATGTTGCGCTACTGCCGATCGGGGGCCGCAGCGTATACCACGCAGGAACTCATGGTAGTTCTCCTGGCATACGCTAAGCCCCGTGGGTCCGTAGGTGGGGTGGTGTCGTTCGTTTTCTGGTCCACATTCTCTTGTCTCTCGCCATCAGGGGTGCCGCAGGCCCCCCTGGCATCGCGCTACCTGCGGCGCCAGGGACACGAGCCTGCCTGCGCGCGGTGAAGGGCCCAGGGCGAGAAGGAGAGAAGCGAGGAGGGGTACGAGGAGGAGGGTGGGCGAGGAGGACGGGGAGGGGGAGGAGGGGGGGGAGGGGGAAGGGGGCAGGGAGGGCGGCGAGAGAGTCCTCCCCCCTCCTCCCCCTCCCCCTCCTCCTCCTCCTCCTCCTCCTCCTCCTCCTCCTCCTCCTCCTCCTCCTCATGTTCTCCTTCTTCCGCAGTCATTTTGACTCCAAATCGAAACGTGCTCCCTTGCGCTTCGGTCTTGGACGCAGGCCTCAAGGGGTCGGGCCCGGACGAGTCCTGCTGGGCGCCGGAGCCCGCTCCGTTCGTGCATGGTGCCGTCGGGGTCGTTCGTGCCACTCCAGCAGCGCCCGCCCGCGGGCGCTGCAACTTCCAGGCGCCCCCCCCCCTTTTGGCAGAGTCGTCCTCCGTCTCCGTCATCCCCCCCCTACCCCCCCAGCTGCTTCGAGGGCCCCCTCGTCCCCGGAGTCGGCCAAGGGCGCCCGTGCCCTTTGCGCGCTGCTCTGAGCAGGGCTTAGAGGGGGCCGCCTGCAGCAGCCGCCCCCCCCCCCCCCGGAGCTCTTTTGTGGGCCGTGGGCGGCCGCCCCAGGCAGGCGTCTGCGATGGCAGGGCCCGCGCCCGCATGTTTGCCCAGCGCACGCTCGAAAGCGCGCGGCCCCCTGTGCAGGGGCCGCCGTTCGGAGTCACCTCCCATGCCCTTGATCTTAGCTTAAAGCCGTAACCTTATCCCCAAACTGCACCTGCACCTGAACATGAATCCGAACCTTAGCCTGAACGTTGACCTGAACCTGA
>CAUYUJ010014539.1:26758-41758 GCA_963575745.1 Prorocentrum cordatum
ACTTTATTTCGGCGTCGTCGTCGCCCTATTTCGGCGTTGTGTCGACATGCGTCGCTACGTGTCGCTCCCCAGCACCCCAGCGCACCGCCCCCTCCGCCCCGACGACTTTATTTCGGCGTCGTCGTCGCCCCCCCCCCCTCTCCCTCTCCTCAGCAGCCCAGCGCGCTGCCCCCTCCGCCCCGACCACTTTATTCTTAGGCTTACGCCACACCGCCGACCCCTTGTTTATGCCAACCTGGGGGTAGTAGAAGCTGCGAAGGGGTGAAAAGGCGAGTGATATTTGTTTGGTGTCTGTTCGCCGCCACCGCCAGAGGGTCTCGGGCAGTTCCGCGGGGGGGTCCGAGCGGACGGCGACACCGCGAGTTTGGGAACCACTTGGGGGCCGTTTCGGAGCCTCTGGGGTGCTTTTTGGGGGTTCCTTGGGGCGTCTGGGCGGCCTCGTGAGGGCCTCTGGGGGCCTCTTGGGGCACTCTTGGGGCCCCCTGGGGCTCCTGGGGGCAGAAAGCTAGAGTTTCAACATGTTTGGTCGCCCTCTTGGGCCCCTTTTGGTGCCGTCTTGGAGCCCTCTTGGGCCGTCTTGGGGACCTCTTGGGCCGTGTTGGGGCCGTCTGGAGGCCGTCTTGGGGGCCTCTTGGGCCATCTTGGGGCTGTCTTTGGGGCCTCTTTGGCCGTCTTGGAGCGTCGGGAAACCGAAAAGGCGGAAAAACAAAAAACAACGAAAAACACTATGGACAATCAACAATTTTAGACTCTTGGGCCCTCTTGGGAGGCTTGTTTGGGACCTCGGGGGCCGTCTTGGAGACCTCTTGGCCCGTCTTGGGGCCATTTTGGGCGTCTTGGAGCGGTCGTTTGGCGTCTCGGGGCCTTCGTGGGCCGTCTTGGAGGCCTCTTGGGGGCTTCTTGGCCCGTCTTGAGGCCCTCTCGGGCCCGGAAAAGCCCCGTGAACCGCTCGTCCCGGCCGTGCTGCGCTCGTGCCGGACCCCCCCCCCCTCCAAATCGACCGGACCGGGCTCCCGGGGGAGGGGTTTGGGGAGGGGGAAGCATCTCACACGCCGATGATCCCCAAGGGGTCGGCGGATTTCGGCGTCGTCGTCGCTCCTCCCCTTGTCCTTTTCCCCAGCAGCCCAGCGCGCCGCCCTCTCCGCCCCGACCACTTTATTTCGGCGTCGTCGTCGCCCCCCCCCCCATCCCCCTCTCCCCAGCAGCCCAGCGCGCCGCCCCCTTCGCCCCGACCACTTTTATTTTCTTGCACAGCTGTGCTCTAGAGCTCGGACCTCTTTATTTTCGTTCGTTCGTCGTCGTCCCCGGCCCCTGGTCCGGTCCCGACCCTGGACCCAACCTCCCCCCCCCGTCCTGGCCTCAGCCCCCCTCGCCCCGCTGGCCCTGGCCCTGGACCCAGCTTCCCCCCCACCCGGCCCTGGCCCCAGTCCCCGTCGCCTTGGACTCTTTATTTTCGCTCGTCGTCGTCCCTGGTCCGGTCCTGGCCCTGGACCCAACCTCCCCCCTGGTCCTGGCCCCAGCTCCCCTCGCCCCGCTGGCCCAGGGCCTGGACCCAGCCTCCCCCCCAACGGCCCTGTCCCCAGTCCCCCTCGCCCTGGACCCTTTATTTTCGTTTGTCGTTGTCCCTCTGGTCCCGGCCGTGGACCCAACCTCCCCACCTGGCCCTGGCCCCAGCCCCCGTCGCCCCGCTGACCCTGGCCCTGGACCCAGCCTCCCCCCCGGCCCTGGCCCCAGCCCACCTCGCCCTGGCAACCCTTTATTTTCGCTCGTCGTCGTCCCTGGCAGCTGGTCTGGTCCTGGCCCTGGACCCAACTCCCCCCCTTGCTGGACCCTTTGTTTTCGTTCGTCGTCCCTGGTCCGACTCTGGCCCTGGACCCAACCTCCCCCCCTGGTCCTGGCCCCGTGGAGCCCCCCTCGCCCCGCTGGGTCCCTGGTCCGGTCCTGACCCTGGACCCAACCTCCCCCCCTGGTTCTGGCCCCAGCTCCCTTTGCCCCGCTGGCCCAGGGCCTGGACCCAGCCTCCCCCCCGCCGGCCCTGTCCCCAGTTCCCCTCGCCCTGGACCCTTTATTTTCGTTTGTCGTCGTCCCTCTGGTCCTGGCCCTGGACCCTGCCTCCTCCCCTGGCCCTGGCCCCCCGCCCCCCTTGCCCCGCTGGCCCTGGCCCTGGACCCAGCCTCCCCCCCCCCGGCCCTGGCCCCAGTCCCCCTCGCCCTGGACCCTTTGTTATCTTGCGCAGCTGTGTTCTAGAGCTCGGACCTCTTTATTTTCGCTCGTCGTCGTCGTTCGTTCGTCGTTCGTCCTCCCCCCGGCGGCCACAAAAATAAACTCCTGGAGGAAGGAGGCGAAAGCCTCCTGTCTCTCGCGGCTCCTTAGTGCAAGAGCCAGGGCACGCGTGCCACTTGTATTATTTATCAGGTTTCGTGCCCCTCCCGCCACTCCAGGGAGGCCCCGCCTGAGCGGGCAGGGTATTCGCACGCCATAGTTTATTATTAGGTTTCGTGTCGTTCCCGCCCCTCCAGGGAGGCCCCACCAGAGCGGGCAGGGTATTCGCACACCATGTTATTTATCAGGTGTCGTGCCCCTCCCACCCCTCCAGGGAGGCCCCACCAGAGCGGGCAGGGTATCCGTACACCATATTATTTATCAGGTTTCGTGCCCCTCCCACCCCTCCAGGGAGGCCCCACCAGAGCGGGCAGGGTATTCGCACACCATATTATTCATCAGGTTTCGTGCCCCTCCCACCCCTCCAGGGAGGCCCCACCAGAGCGCAGACAAGAAGCAATGGAACCCCGTAACATCTTTATGTGGGGAACCCCGTCAGCATAATTTGTTTGTTAAGTTCACCACTACTCCGCCTTCTTTCACCCTCACCTCTTTTCACTTGCATGACCTCCTCTAGGCGACTCGCGCAACAGCAACCTTGAAACGATGGGCTTGCGCTCGCCGTGTGTGAGTTGGCTCGGGCGACTGGAGGTTTGGAGGGGCATTTGAAGGAGAGTGGTTGCTATCTCGGCCCCCCTTGGACGCAGGCGGTTCGTCTAACTGTATGCGCGGAGCGTGAGCAGATGGCACTGGCCCCGTTGCCCTGGCCACGCGGAGTCCCCGTGCTCACCGAAAAAGATGCAGCAGGCCCAGATCATGCGCGACCGAAAATGTTGGGGTAGCGAAGCGCGCTACCGGTCTTTCCGCCGCGACCGAATTATTCGGTAACGGTTATTGGTCGCGACCAGTAACCGTCGGTAACGGTTACTGGTCGCGACCGATTTTTTCGGTCGCAACCGATCAGGGCGTCAGAGCCCGACGTCAGATTTTTGTCTGGTTAGTTGTGTGCAAGAACTACATTACACAACAACATACAATACCATACAACAAATACAATAACAACAGCACTGCAACAACCTACTACTACTACTACTACTACTACTACTACTACTACTACTACTACTAATATTATTATTACTACTACTACTACTACCACTACTACTTCTACTACTTCTTCTACTACTACTTCATCTACTACACTTCTACTACTACTTCTACTTCCACTCCTCCTCCTCCTCCTCCTCCTACTACTACTACTACTACTACTACTGCTACCACTTCTTCAAGGACACATGATGGTTTTGGATGTCTTATGCTGATGTATGTTGTTAGCTGCATGATGATGCATATGATGCTGTGGACCTAATGATGGCCTGGGCTGTTAGATGTATGATGTCAGATGTAGGGTTCGCGTTCACGTCTGTACGATCGAGAATGCAGGAGGGCCGGTTCAGAGCTCGCCTGTCCCCGGCCATGGGGACGCCACTACGCTGGGTGCGCTTCAAAGTTCTATGCGGCGTTCGCCTGGACCCCTCCAGGGCCCTCGCGCGTCTGTTTGGCCACCCCCCCTATAGGCCTCAGCGAATCGGACGCGCCTCGGAATTCAATGGAGGGGTGGAGAAGGGAGGGGAGGAGGAGGAAGAGGAGGAGGAGGACGACGACGAGGAGGAGCAGCAGGAAAAAGGAGGAGAAGGAGGAGGTGGAGGAGGAGCCAGGGTCACCATCAACATCATCCGCCTTATCATCTCCGTCGTCGTCATCTATAGCATCAGCGCCGCTGTTACCACTCACCGCCACCAGCGCCATCAGCATGATAGGCCCCCCCCCATCCTTTTCCTGCTCTACACTTCCAGCCTTCCCTCCCCGCTCCTCCCATCCTCCTATTCCCACTAGCTCCTCCACCCAGCCTTCCTATGATCAGGTCGCGCGCATCCTCCTACAGGGGGATTTTTGTTGACGAAACATTTTCAATAGCCCAACGGAGTCTCCAAACAAGTGCGCGCACCTTATGGAAAACAAAGGTTCCTGTACCCCTTTGTTTGGCCATGTTTGCATAATCCTTTTGTAAAAAGACAAGCCCGACCTAATCTTAGGTCGAGCACGTCCTCATGCAGGCGGATTTGGGGCGAACAATCAAACAGACCCCAAACATAATTAAAGCGATACGCGAAGGTTGTCGAGAGAGCGCCCCCATACGATTTATTTACTATCAACCGTGTGGGTGCCCGTGGGCTTGCAACTTTCTTCGGATCGCATGGGGCCCTGTGGATCTGGATTGGAATTGGGGTTGGGTCTCCCTTGAGATCCGATGGGGTCCTCTGGGGGCAGGGGGGCCCTTATGGGGCCTCTAGGTTTCGGAGGGGGGGGGGGCTCGTGCCCCCCCGCCCCTGGGCTTGCGCTTGAGGTCGTTCAGACTTGCGGGGCCAGCCAGGCCCCGCGTGGGCTAACCAAAACCCACCCTCATCTCCTCCTCCTGACTCCCCTGGGGCCGCTCGCTGAGTCGCTGGAAGGAGGAGAGGGGGGGGGATGGGGGATGGGGGGGGGGAAGGAGGAGGGGGGCCCCTCTCCTTCTCCCCCCCCAGCCATTTTGGCCCCATGGCGGCTCGCCGCGCGTTGCCCTCGCCCGCGCCCCCCTGCCAGAGGCGAAGGCCCTCCCCGAAAGATGTCGGCGCGATCCGCCGCCCAGTGCCGCCCCTGGAGGAGGGCGGCCAGGGCCTCGAGGAGGCCCTCCTGGAGTGCGTCTCGAACGTGGGCGCCAAGCTCTCGTTCCAGATCGGGTGGTATCACCACCTGACGAAGGACAGGGCCGTGCATGGCCCGTCCTTGGCGCGCGACCCTGCGCTGGTCGGCCCGCGGCGGGTGAAGGGTCGGTTTGGGTGCAGTCAACGCGCATAGTAAGGACAAACGAGTTTTTCAAGGGTACCCTTGGGTCCTTGCCTGCCTCTGCCTCTGCGGCCCGCCCCTAGCAGTTTTCGCGGGCCAGTATCTCAGGTTCCCCGGGGGTGTGGCCGCCAGCCGCCCAGAATACTTCAACTTCGGCCTCCAAGGGTCTTGCATCCTTACCACCCGTCCTTACTATGCTTTTTCACTGTGCCACCCCGATGCCTTTGGAACACCCACCCTGGTGTTTTGGAACGCCCGAGTTCGCGTGACCCCGTCGTGGCCCCATGCGGTGCCCCACCGACTGCCCCGGTGACAAGGCTCGCCCGTGCCCCCCCCCCCGCGATTCGACTTCGCCGTGCGCACATGGATCGCGACTCCCCCTTGGGTCGCGACCCCCTTGGATCAAGACCCGAAATGGAACGAATTACAACCGACTGGTCCCAATTCCAACCGTTCGGACCGAATTGCAACCAGAATCGAGACCAATTCCAACCACAAATGAGACCAATTCCAACCCAACCAAAAATGAGACCAATTGCAACCACGGATGGGATCTTCGGAATTCCTCCGGATCCCTTCGAATTGTTCGGAATTCCTCCGGATTCTTTAGGACTCCTTCGGAATTCCTTAGGATTCCTTCGGAATTCCTCAGGATTCTTTAGGACTCCTTCGGAATTCCTTGGGATTCCTTAGGAATTCCTTCGGATTCCTTCGGAATTCCTTAGGAATTCCTTAGGATTCCTTCGGAATTCCTCAGGATTCTTTAGGACTCCTTCGGAATTCCTTGGGATTCCTTAGGAATTCCTTCGGATTCCTTCGGAATTCCTTAGGAATCCTTTGGAATTTCCTCGGGGATCCTTCGGATTCTTTCGATTCCTTCTGAATTCTTCGGATTCCGTTGGATTCCTCCTTCAGGGATTTTTTGGATTCTCCTTCGGAATTCCTTTTGGATTCCTCCTTCGGATTCTTTTGAATTCCTCCTTCGAATTTCCTCCTGATTCCTTCGGATTCTTCGGAAATTCTCCGCCTTCGCTTCTGATCTTCAAAATGTCTTCGAATTCCACTACTACTACTAACTCTACTACTGACTACTAATACGACTACTACTAGCCGACTTACTACTACGACTAAGCGACTACGACTACGACTACTACTACTACTACTACTACTACTACTAACTACTAACTACTACTACTGACTACTACTCAGTACTACTACTACTACTACTACTACTAGCACTACATCACTACTACTACTATTATTACTACTACTATACTACTATTACTACTACGATACTACTACTACCTACTACTACTACGACTACTACTACTACTATAACTCCTACTAATACGAGTACTAGTACCCAGTACTATTACTCAGTATATAACTTGTTACTAGTACTAGTACTTTTAGTTAATATTACTAGTACTAGTACTAGTACTAGTACTAGTTCCAGTAGTGGTACTACTACTACTACTACTACTACTACTTCTTCTTCTTCTACTACTACTGCTACTACTACTACTACCACTACTTCTACTACTACTACTACTACCACTACTACTACTACTACCACTACTACTACTACTACTAGTACTACTACTACTACTACTACTACTACTACTACTATTACTACTACTACGACTACTACTACTACTACGACTACTACGACTACTACGACTACTACGACTACTACTACTACTACTACTACTGTTACTACTACTACTACTACTACTACTACTACCACTACTACTACTACTACTACTACTAATATTACTACTGCTGTTACTACTACTACTACTACGACGACGACGACGATTACTACTACCATTATTTCTACTACCATTACTATTAGTTCTACTACTACGACTACGACTACGACTACTACTATTACTACTACTCCTATTATTACTATTACTACTATTACTACGACTACGACTACTACTACTACTACTACTACTACTACTACTACTACTACTACTACTACTACTACTACTACGGCTCCGCCCCCTCGTAGCTGGTTGGCAGTTGATTGGTGGCCTGGTTGGCTGGCTGGCTGGTTCTTTGGCTGGTTGGCTGCTTGGTTGGCTCGCTGGCTGGTTGGCTGGTTGGTTGCCTGCCTAGTTGGTTGGTTGGTTTGTTGGTTGGCCTACAGGCGTGCGCCATCTCACATGCCGAGGGGCCCGTCCGCTCGCGGACGGCATTTTTGCGTACCATTACTACCACTACTACTACGACCACGACCAGGACTACGACTACGACTACAACTACGGTTGCTACTACTACCACTACCACCACCTATTACTACTACTACTATATACTCTGTATACTGGGATGTGTAAGGACATGTGCGTGTACTACTACACTACTACTACTATTCCTACTACTACTACTCCTACTACTACTACTCTTACTCTTACTCTACTACTACTACTAGCTACTACTACTACCACCACCACTGTCTAACCTACTACTACTTCTAGTTTTCTTACTGCTTGTACGTAGTACTTGTACTAGTACTAGTACTAGCTACTACTACTGGCTAATACTACTGTCTACTAGCTACTACTACTACTCTAATCAAGAAACTACTACTATACTACTACTACAACGACTACTACTGAGTAGTACTTGTATACCTATGTACTAGTAGTAGTATGTTTGCTAAGCTACTAACTACCTGCCGCTACTTGACTACCACTGCTACGGACTGACTACTACTACTACTACTACTTACTGCTACTGCTACTCGATTACTAGCTACTACTACTATACTACTAACTACGACTACTACTACTACTACTACTACTACTGACGACTAATACTACTCTACTACTACTAACTACTACTACTACTACTACTACGAACTACTACTACTGTTACTACTACCACTACTGACTACGCGACACGACACTACTACTACTGACATAGTTCTCTACTTACTATTACTACTACTACTGCTGCTAAAACTACTACTACTACTACTACTACTACTACTGCTACTACTACTACTACTACTACTGCTGCTACTACTGCGAGTACGGCTACTACTACTACTACTACTATTACTACTACTACTACTGCTACTACTACTACTGCTACTACTACTACTACTACTACTACGGCTCCGCCCCCTCGTAGCTGGTTGGCAGTTGGTTGGTGGCCTGGTTGGCTGGCTGGTTGGTTCTTTGGCTGGTTGGCTGCTTGGTTGGCTCGCTGGCTGGTTGGCTGGTTGGTTGCCTGCCTAGCTGGTTGGTTGTCTGGTTGGTTGGCCTACAGGCGTGCGCCATCTCACATGCCGAGGGGCCCGTCCGCTCGCGGACTGCATTTTTGCGTACCATTACTACCACTACTACTGCGACTACGACCACGACCCGGGCTACGACTACGACTACAACTACGGTTGCTACTACTACCACTACTACTACTACTACTACTACTACTACTACTACTACTACTACTTCCACTACTATTACTACTACTACTACTACGACAACTATCACTACTCCTCTTACTACTACTACTACTACTACTACTACTACTACTGTTACTACTGCTACTACTACTACTACCACTACTACTACTACTACTACTACTACTACTCCTACTACTACGACTACTACTCGTACTAGTACTAGTAGTACTACTACTACTACTACCACTACTACTACAACCACTACTACTGCTACTACCACTACTACTGCTACTACTACTGCTACTATACTAGTACTAGTACTACTACTACGACTATTACTACTACTACTACTACTACTACTACTACTTGCTACTACTACTATTACTACTACCACTTACCACTACTACCACCACCACAACCACCACCACCACCACTACTACTACTACTCCTACTACTACTACTACTACTACTACTACTATTACTACTGTTACTACTTCTACTGCTGTTAGTACTACTACTACTATTACTATTACTACTACTACTAATACGACTATGACGAATTGTAGTACGACTGCTACTACTACTGCTACTACTACTATTACTACTACTACTACTCCTACTGCTACCACTACTACCAGTACTACGACTCGTACAACTACTACTACTACTACTACTACTACTACTACCACCACTACTACTACTACTACTACTACTACTACTACTACGACTACCACTACTACTACTACAACTACTACAGCTACTACTACAACTACTACCACGATTACGACTACGACACCGACTACGACTAATACTATTATGACTACTACTACTCTCACTACTACTACTACTACTACTACTACTACTACTACTACTTTTGCTACTACTAGTACTACGACTCCTACTACTACTACTACTACTATCACTACTACTACTACTACTACTGTCATGTTTACAACTAAGACTACTACAACTACGCCTACGACTACGACTACTTCTACTGCGGCTACTACTACCACCACTACTCCTACTACTACTACTATTACGACTACTACTACTATCACTACTACTACTACTACTATTACTACTACGACTACTACTACGACTACTACTACTACTGCTACTACTATAACTATTTATTTCATTATTACTACGAGTATTATTACTACTACTACTACTACTGCTACTACCGCTACTACTACTACTACTACTACTGCTACTACGACTACTATATTATTATTTCGACTGCTACGACTACTACTACGACTACTACTACTACTAATATTGTTATTTCCACTACTACTCCTACTACGACTACTACTACTACTACTACTACTGCTATTACTGCCACTATTGTCAGTTTTTCGAATGCTACTACGACGGCTACTACTACTACTACTACTACTACTACTACTACTAGTGCGACGACTAGTACGACTACTACTACTACTACTACTACTATTACTACTACTACTACTACTAGTACTACTAGTACTACTGGTACCACGACTACGACTACTACTGCTACTACCACTACTACTACAACTTCTACTACTACTACTACTACTACTACTGCTACTACTACTACTATTACTACGAGTACTTCTACGACTACGACTACGACGCCGACTACGACTGCTACTACTACTACTACTACTACTATTGCTACTTCTACTACTACTGCAACCAGTAATACGATTAAGACTCGTATAACTACGACTACGACTACGACTATTTCTACTACGACTACTACTACCAGCGCTACTACTACTACTACTACTACTACTACTACTACTACTACTACTACTACTACTACTACTACTACTACTACCTCTACTACTACTACTACTACTATTACTACTACTATTACTACTACTACTACTACTACTACTACTACTACTACTACTACTACTACTACTACTACTACTACTACTACTATTACTACTACTACTACTACTACTACTACTACTACTACGACTACTACTACTACTCCGTAGCCATTTTGGCTCAAGTGTCGCAACCACGCTCAAGCCCCTGCAACGAGCGTGCTGCGACCGGCTGGGCCGCAGGCGGCCGGGGGGCGCGCTGGGTGGCAGGGCCGCTCCGCCATGGCGGAGTACCTCGCCTAGGCCCAGTGGCGCTGCCCGCGGCGAGGCGGCAATGCTACCTGCTGGAGGGCGCTGGTGCGGCGCGTGCGGCGCGGCGTGCTGGCACTGGGGCTCCCAGGCCACCGTCCCCATCCTCGGCGTCATCGTGCACGCCTGGGAAAGGCCTTTGGTTGAGGCCCAGGCCGTCGTGGGGGGCGCCAGCTGCCCGGCTGGGCGCGTGCTCCTACGTGCGCTGGGGCGGCAGCTGGACGTGCAGGTGGAGGAGTCGGTGATGCGGGCGGAGGCCGAGGCCTTCGTCCCGCGCCGGGGCGGCAGTGGCGACGGCGGCGCTGCGGCATGCCGCCCGGCGGCGGCTACGGAGTCGGGAGGCTGGCAGGTGCCGAGGCGCGTGGCTCGTGCGCGGCCCCCGCAGCCTCGCCTGGAGTGCAAGAGACGCCCCGGCCCTTTCTCGGCCCTGGTGGAGTGCTGGGACGACGACGGCGACGACCCCGAGGATAAGGAGCTGGAGGATGTCGACGAGGGCCTCGCCGGTGAGGTGGTCGACGGCCCCGAGGAGCAGGGCCTCGGGGAGCAGCAGGCGCGGGAGCAGGGCTTCGAGGAGTTCAGCTACGGCGGCAACGCGGCCTGCCTGGGGCGCAGCCTCGAGGAGCGGCAGCAGGACTTCGAGGAGTCCTGCAACACGGAGGTTGACCCTTCCGAGGATCTCGACAAGGGCTTCGACGGCGAGGTGGTCGGGAACTTCGAGGAGGACCCCGAGGAGCAGGGTCTCGGGGATATGGAGCGGGAGCAGGGCTTCGAGGAGTTCTGCAAAGGTGTGAAGGAGGCCTGCCAGGGGCTCAGCCTTGAGGAGCAGCAGCAGGGCTTCGAGGAGTTCTGCCGCAGCATGGAGGCGGACTTCTACGAGGGCGGCATCAAGGCGCAGGACTTCGCGGAGTTCTGCAACTGCGTGCGGAAGCGCTTCGAGGAGCGTTACATACTGCTTTCAGGGGGTCAAGGGGAAGATCGAGGCCGAAACCGAGCTGCAGCGGCTGCTGGATAAGCTGGGGGGCATCGTCTGGGAGAAAGAGCACCCCGTTGAGGGAGAGGACCAGCGCTTCGAGGAGCAGCAGGTCGACGATGAGGTTGAGGACGTCGCGGAGGGCCTCGAGGAGCCGAGCTTCGAGGAGCTGCGGGCCCTGGAGGGCAAGGTTCGCGGCGGCGTAGATCGCGAGCAGGACTTCGAGAGGTTTTGCCGCGGGCTGCGGGCGGCCTTCGAGGAGGCCGGCATCGGGAAGCAGGACTTCGCGGACTTCTGCTTCGTCGCACGGGCTGCCTTCGACGAGAAGGGCTTCGGAGCGCTGGCCGATGCCGAGTTCATGCAGCTGCTCGCGGAGCTCGGTACTAGGCTCCTGCCTGCCGCCGCCCCTGAGGCCAGCTCGGCCGCGGGTAGCGGCCCGAGCGATCCTGATTCTGAGGCAGGCCCTGCAGGCTAGGTGCTTAGGGGCCTCCTCTGTAGGCGCGAGGCGCTTGGCGAGGCCGTGCAGTGGCTCGGACGAGGGTTCGGGGCCCCTGCAGGCTCGGTGAGGCCCCAACTAAGAGGGTTTGGGGCCCTTTTGGCCTCTCTGGGGCCCCGCTCGAGGGTGGCCGTGAGCTGGACTGGGCGGCCCTTCAGGTAGGGGGTTGGGTCGGGTCGGCCAACCCCCTGCCTGCCGTGCAGCGAGGCGGCACTACTATTACTACTACTAGTACTACTACTACTACCACTACTACTACTTCTACTAATACTACTACCACTACTACTACTTCGACTACTACTACTACTACTGCTACTAATATTGCTACTTATTTCACTACTACTACGATTATTACTACTACTACTACTACTACGACTACTGCTACTACTACTACTACTACGACTACTACTACTACTACTACTACTACTACTTCTAATACTAGTACTATTACTACGACTACTACTAGTACGACTACTACGACTACTACGACTACGATTACGACTACGATTGCGACTACTACTGCTACCACCACTACTACTACTACTTTTACTACTACTGCTATCACGACTACTACTATTACTACTACTACTAGTACTAGGAGGATCCATCTTGCATATTTTAGAATCGATGCAATTCGAACCGTTGTTGCTTACGTTTCGGCGCCCTCTTGCTCATCTTAACGTAGTGCTCGTGCGTAGACCAAAAACTCAGACCAATTCCAACTCGAGCACGCATGTTGGCTTCCAGATCCTCTGCGTTGGCATAAGGGGTGTCACTTGGTCTTCGCAGTCGTCTTGGGCTTCTGTACAATTAAAATCTTATTGTGGGGCTATCCCAAGATGGTTGGGATTGGGCCCATTTTGCTTTTCGCGCTGGTTGGGATTGGTCCCAGTTGGTTGGGATTGGGCCCAGTGGGTTGGGATTGGGCCCACATGCGTCCGGACCCCCCCCCTCCCCCCCTTGGCGCTGGAAAGGAGGGGGGGGGGTCGGACCCCCCCGCCCTCGTGTAGGGAGTACGGAGTTGGGGGCAGGGAGTGGTGATTAGTGAGTAGTGAGTTAGTGCGTAGTGAGTAGTGAGTATTGGGTAGTGAGTAGTGGGTAGTGATTGGCGAGTAGGGAGTGGGGAGTCGGGAGTCGGGAGTAGTGAGTAGTGAAGTAATAGCAGTAGTGAAGCAGCGAGTACTGATAAGTAAGTAGTGAGTAGTGAATAGTAGTGAGCGGCGAGTAGTGAGTAGTGATTAGTGAATAGCGAGTAGCGAGTAGTGAGTACTGAGTAGGGAGTAGGGAGTAATGAGTAGTGAGTAGTGCGTAGTGGGTAGTGAGTAGTGGGTGGCGAGTAGTGATTAGCGAGTAGTGAGTACTGGGTAGTGCGTAATGCGTAGTGAGTAGTGAGTAGCGCGGTGCGTACTGAGTAGTGAGTAGTGAGTAGCGATGAGTAGAGGCAGTGGGCAGTGGCAGTGGGTAGTGAGTAGTGAGTAGCGAGTAGGGAGTGGCGAGTCGTGAGTAGTGGGGAGCGAGTAGGGCGGAGTGAGTAGTGAGTAGCGAGCAGAGAGTAGTCAGTAGTGAGTAGTGGGTAGTGATGAGTGGGTAACGAGTAGGGAGTAGCGAGTAGGGAGTAGGGAGTAGGGAGTAGGGAGTAGTGAGCAGTGAGTGATAAAATGTGGGAAGCGAATGGTGGGTGGTGAGTAGCGATTGGTGCGTAGTGGGTAGTGAGTAGTGACTAGTGAGTTGTGACTAGTGACCAGAGACTATGTAGTGACAAGTGAGTAGGGAGAAGTATGTAGTGAGTAGTGACTAGTGAATAGCGGGGAGTGAGTAGTGAGTACTGACGAGCGAGTATGGGAGTAGCGAGTAGTGAGTACTGAGTACTGAAGTAGGGAGGAGTAGCGAGTAGTGGGTAGTGAGTAATGATTTGTGGGCTAGGAGTAGTTCGTCGTGAGTGGTGACTAGTGGATAGTGGGTAGTGGGTAATGTTAGTGAGTAGCGAGTAGGGAGTAGTGAGTAGTGAGTATTGAATAGTGGGTAGTGAGGAGTGAGTAGTGAGTAGGGAGGAGGGAGTAGTGACTAGCGAGTAGTGGTTGGTGGGTAGTGAGTAGTGGATAGTGAGTAGTGAATCGTGTGTAGCGAGTAGGGGGTAGTGAGAAGTGAGTAGCGAATAGCGAGTAGTCAGTAGTGGGTAGTGAGTAATGAGTAGCGAGTACTCTTTGGGGCTGGGGTTAGTGGTTGGGGTTGGGATTAAGGGTTTGGGTTAGGGTGAAGACTAGGGGTAGCGGTGGCGGGGGTCGGGTTCCGGAGTCAGGGGGCGGCGTGGCGAAAGGGGCGGAGGGGGGGGGGTCCCCGACGACGGATCGGGGAAGGGGGGGAGGGGGAGGGGGGGTCCCCGACGACGGATTGGGGAAGGGGGGGAGGGGCGGGGGAGGGTCCTCGACGACGGATCGAGGAAGAGGGGGGGGGGTCCTAACCGCATGTGGGCCCAATCCCAACCCACTGGGCCCAATCCCAACCAACTGGGACCAATCCCAACCAGTGCGAGAAGCAAACTGGGCCCAATCCCAACCAGCTTGGGATAGCCCCACAATAAGATTTTAATTGTACAGAAGCCCAAGACGACTGCGAAAACCAAGTGACACCCCTTATGTCAAAACAGAGGATCTGGAAGCCAACACGCGTGCTCGAGTTGGAATTGGTCTCAGTTTTTGGTCTGCGCACGAGCACTACGTTAAGATGAGCAAGAGGGCACCGAAGCGTAAGCAAAAATGGTTCGAATTGCATCGGCTCTAAA
>CAUYUJ010014539.1:54258-106758 GCA_963575745.1 Prorocentrum cordatum
CACGCTTCGACCGAGTTTCACGTTCGATCATCGCGATTTGACCGGCGGCGTTCTCTCTTTCGTCAATGTCCAGGGTGTGGTCGCAATCTAAGCCGCTGGGGCGTCTCAGCCAATCCTGGGGTCGCAAGCCCAACTCCGACGGACGACGACGACTTCTGGCATCTTAGAGCGCCAGCGTGACGATAAGCGCTGCACGAGATGCCCGTTGCCTATCCTGGCGGCGCAGCCAATATCGTCGCCGATGAGGCCTCCTGACCGCCTGTATTTGCGTGTGCGTGCGTGCGTGCGTGCGTGCGTGCGTGC
This sequence comes from Prorocentrum cordatum, assembly GCA_963575745.1. Classification (NCBI taxonomy): domain Eukaryota; class Dinophyceae; order Prorocentrales; family Prorocentraceae; genus Prorocentrum; species Prorocentrum cordatum. The sequence continues at coordinate 54,562 of CAUYUJ010014539.1, forward strand.
GTGCGTGCGTGCGTGTGTGTGTGTGTTTGTGTGTGTGTGTGTGCGTGTGCGTGTGCGTGTGTGTGTGTGTGTGCGTGTGTGTGTGTATGTGCTCGGTCACAATTTGCACTTCCATCTACTGCTCGCGCCTGAGGACCCTCTGCGCCGCTGACTTTGCACCAGCGTGTGTGTGTGTGTGTGAATGCGAGTGTGTGTGAATGCGAGTGTGTGCGTGTGCGTGTGCGTGTGTGCGTGTGTGTCTGTGTGCGTGTGCGTGTGCGTGTGCGTGTGCGTGTGCGTGTGCGTGTGCGTGTGCGTGTGCGTGTGCGTGTGCGTGTGCGTGTGCGTGTGCGTGTGTGTGTGCGTGTGTGTGTGTGTGCGTGTGTGTGTGTGTGTGTGTGCGTGTGTGTGTGTGTGTGTGTGTGTGTGGGGTGTTTGTGTGTGTGTGTGTGTGACTCTGTGTATGTGTGTGTCTCTGTGTGTGTGTGCGTGTGCGCGTGTGTGTGTGTGTATGTGTGTGTGTGTCTGTGTCAATGTGTGTGTGTGTGTTTGTGTGTGTGTGCGCGCGATCGTGTCGAGTCCCAGCGCAACTGCGTCCTCCCCCGGGCCCGGCGCAACCTCATGATCGGCACCGCCTTGGGCATGACCCGCGACGTTCCGCTCCCCACCCTCGCCCGGCTCGCTCTGCGCGCCGGCCTGGTCTGCGAGCTCTCGGCGGCCAGTGGGAAGATCACGTGGCGTGCGCGGGCCCTTCGCCGATCCTCGAGCTTTTTTTTGTACACCACACCTTCCCACCCCAGCCTGAGTCCATCTGACGGGGCCACGTTCAGTATACGTGAAAGAAACGCGCCCCAGGGAGGGAATGTTCTCTACACCAGACCCACGACCAGGACCTTCGCCCACCCCCCATGGTTTTGTGCATCGTGTACAACTTGTTCACGCGGAGCCGGCCCCCGCCGCCGTTCCCACGTCCGCGGGTTCAGACCGCCCAGGCGCGCCGACCCCAAAGCCGAGGTGTCGGCCACCCGGCCCGGGTAATCATCCTGCCGTCGCACCGCGCCAGAGTCCACTTGCAGAATCCTGTCCTCATCAGGCTCAGCGATTGGGAGAAATTCATTGGCTTACGCCGCACCGCCGACCCCTCGGGGCGGCAGCAAGAGTGAAAGGCTGAAGTCGCGGAGCGCGCGCGATCGCTGGGCAATTTCGGGGTGTGGGCCTGTCCTACGTAGCGTGAGGGGTTCACGGGGGGCCTTGTAGGGGATTGTTTTGAAGTTCTTCATGGTCTTATGTGAGTTGCTTGGGGCCTCCACGGGGCATGTCCCAGGCCTCCTTTTCCATCTCCTGGATAGGCTCGAGGATCGTTGAGACCCAGCTGGGGTTGCGTCCAGCCAGAAGTTCGAGAGTGGATCCAGCTGTGTCGACGAGGAGCTTCCTGAAGGCTCAGAAGGGGCGGAGAGCGCCCAAGAACTAGGAGCATCATGCCTCGAGCCTCGATCCATCCCGTGTTCCTTCCTTTGCAAAGGGGTGGCGCCTGGCAGGGAGGTCGATCCTCATCCCGGACTTCCGGCGGTGGTCCCCGGCACCGAAAACGGTTCTTGGAGACTGAATTCGAGGAGATGCCTCGGGTGGTCGAAAGACCACGCAAATTTGTGAGACATTGGCGGCGACGACGATTTGTTTTTTTTGTTCCTCATCTTCCTCCTCGTTTTTCTCTTCTTCTTCTCGAGCGAGGTAGATGCCCGCGGCAGCTCATATATGTATATATATACATCGACATATATATATATGTACATATATGTATATATACACACGTACATACATACATACATACATACATACATACATACATACATACATACATACATACATAGATGTGTATATATATAAATATATTGTGTATAGTGGCCTTCGGTCCATCCCGCCACCGTGCCCTGGTTGTCGGCCTGAGATCCTTTGTGCCTGGGCTGCGGGTGAGAAGTTGCATGCCTCAAGTGGTATTTGGGGTTTCTTTTGAGCTTGGGGCCTCTTAGGGGGCCTCTTGGGGTCCTCTTCGGGCCTCTTGGGGGGCCTCTTGGGGGCCCCATGGGCCGTGTTGAGCGCCTCTTGGGCCCCCCTGGGGCCGTTTTGGGGCGGAAGGTTCGGATTGTTGATTCAGTTCCTCCTCCTGGGCCCCTCATTGCGCCGTCGTGGGGCACTCTTGGGCCGTCATGGAGGCCTCTTGCGCCGTCTTGGCGCCCCCTTGGGCCGTTTCGCGCGCCTCTTGGGAACATGTCGGGCCGTTTTGGGGCAGTATTGGGGGACTCTGGGGCCGTCCGTCTTCAACGCCGCGAAGGCAGAAAAAACGTGCATGATAAAAATGTAGGTTTTCTCATAGGAATTCATCAATTTCGGCCTCTTGGGGATGCTTGGAGGGTTTCTGGGGCCGTCTTGGGGCCATCCTGGGCGTCGGGGCCCTCTTGGACGCTTTTGGGGGCCTTTTGGGCGGCCCCAGAAGCTGTCGTGGACCTCAAGAAAGAGCCCGGGAAGGGGCGGACCCCCCGGGTGAGCTCTGGCCGGACGGCCCCCCCCCATCCAAATCGACAGGACCGGGCTCCGGGGGGACGGGTTTGGGAAGGGGGAAGCATCTCACACGCCGATGGTCCCCAAAGGGTCGGCGGAGTTTGCGTCTAGTGTCTGTTCAGGCTGCTGCAGCAAAAACTGTTACTCCACTTGACCAGGATTCGCGTTCGGCGCGTCCGCCACCGTTCCCCGTGGCCGCGGGAAAAATCATTACAGTAGTCTTTAAAGGAGTCGGCGACATGAAGTCGAAGATTTGTTTAACAATGCGATTGGCCTCCTGTCGGACTGCGAGCGAGAGGTCGACGAACCACGGGCTGCTAGCATTCCGTCGCGCATCTCCTGGAGGGGGAGCGGCGGGCGCATTTGCCGAGCTCCTTTTCCGCCGACGTCCGCTCGCCGACGGCAGCTCCGCCGCGAATCCAGCAGACCCGAACCCCCTTTAGTCACGAATTGTCCCTGACGCTCGTTCTGGACGCGTCTGTTTTGCAATATCTTGAGTTTTGTGTTTCATGGTTCATTGGGTTGGTCTTCTTTATTCGCTTTGGTGTTTCTCTTTTGCGCAGCGCATGACAAGCCTTTGGCATGCCTTGATCGCCCTTGCCAAGGCTTGATCGACTTTTGACAGCCCGTGGCTAGCCTGACGCAGCGCCGCGGCCCTTCAAGGCTTATGGTTGTTGCCAAGGGATGAAAGCTGACCGATTGGATATCCGAGTTGACATTGGTTTTGGCGCACGTTGATTGCATTGGACAAGGCACAGCTCCCCGCGCGCGCGGAGTTTTGTAGCGTTCACAATCGAATCGTCGCCATGCTAGCCTGGAAACTTAATGTGAATCCTCAGCGGTGACCGATCGGATGTCGGGTGACCCGCGCGATGTCGTGTCGACCGCCGCGCGTGCGCGAGCGCGTGGCGATCTTTGTATTCTTCGCAATAGGAGAATGGCCATGCTGGTCTGGGAACCAAAGTAAACCCTCGGCGGAGACCGACTGTGTCAGAACTCCCCACGCGCGCGACGAGTTTTGCGTTGTCCGCAATGGAAATGTAGCCGTGCTGGCATGGGAACGCAAGTGAGCTGTTAGCGGTAAGCGGCAGGATTTCGGGTGACCCGCGTGTTAGCTGGGTCACCCGCTGCGCGCGCGTGGCCAGTTTTGCGATGTCCGCAAACGAAAAGTCGCTATGTTGGCCGGGAAACTTAAGCGAACCTTGAGCGGTGCCCCATTTGATTTCGCAATTCACGTGGGCTTGCTCTACATTCCCGAAGATGAAGAGACATCCTGTTTGCGAGAAGCCGAAAGCGACTCCTAGCGGTCACCGGGCGCGCGCGGGCGACGCGCGTCACCTGCGCGGCGCGTGGGGAGTCCGACCTTGCCCAGCAACAGCTACTGGCAGTGCGCGCGATCCTTGCGACGACACAAAACTGTTTCCCCCTTCGGTGCCTCTTACTCCTCCCCCTCCTCTTTCTCATCCGTGTCCTCCTGCTCTTTCTCCCCCCTCCTCCTCGGCCGTTCTGGCCCATGCTTTTGGGCTCGCGAGGGCAGTCTTCAGAGCGGCAGTCGCGCTCGCGGGTCAATTCGCTCGTTGCCGCGCAGTTCGAGGGATCTCAACCCTCGTGCTTTCAGCGAGCTCTTGGCGGAGGAACATCCAGTCCCCTCGGAGGAGGGAGGGTCTCCCATTGGACGCGATGCCGACGCGGTGCTCGCAGGGCCGCGCCACCCGACATGGGGCGCCTTGACTGCGGGCGCAACCAGAACTGCGCAACCGCTGTGTCTACGGCAAGTCGGCGCCCACCTCGGTCGTGCAGCGCGCCGAGGCCAACGCGCTCGCAGCCAAGAAGGATGGGCGTGCTCCAGCTCCTCGGGACGGTGGCGCTTCTCCTCGCGGGGACTAGGCTCGCGGGCCCCTTTCGTCGCAGTCCAAGTTGGAGCAGCAGCTCTCGGCCCTCGCCAAGAAGTTCGACATCCTGGCGCGCGCCCAGGGCGGCAGCAGCCCCCGCGCTGGAGGTGATCGGTCAGCCCGCTCAGGAGACAAGCCACCCGAGGTGGATGCTTGAGGAGAGAGATGAGGCTAACGAGGGAGACGCAGAGCCGGTGGCCCTCCGCGCCAAGTCCGGCGCCATGGGGGAGGCCATCGACGCCGTCAAGAAGTGCTCGGCCCCGGGCGGCTCCCCGAACCAACCGCAGATGGAGTCTGAGCTCGCGGCCGCGCGCAAGTCGATCACCGAGCGCAAGCCCGGCGTCGCGAGGCGCAGCGCGCTCGGCCACAAGCTAGATCAGGGCCGCGCAGATCCAGATCTCCGCGCGCCAGATCGAGCAGCGCAGCATTGCGCAGCAAATCGCACCGTCGCAGGCGCAACCCGAGACCCCCAAGTTCGAGCTTTCCGCGGAGCCCCTGGCCACCGCGCCGCCCGAGGTGCAGCAGTTGCACGCCTCGCCGTGCTTCGCCGAGCTCCAGGAGCTGCTGGCGACCCAGCCCCAGGCGCAGCAGGCTGCCGCGCCATCTGCTCCTGCTGCCCCCTCCCCCACCGACGGGGCGCGCGCGCGTGCGCGCGCGTGTGTGTGTGCGCGCGTGCGTGCGTGCGTGCGTGCGCGCGCGTGTGCGTGTGCGCGTGCGTGCGTGTGTGGGGGGGGGGGGGCTCGAAGGGCAAGTGCCGGCCCCATCCGACAATTATATGGAATTGGAGGAGCTCGGCAGTTAAACGATCCACCAACTCCTTTCGGCCGCCCGCAAACACGAGGGCGACCGCCCGGAACATTTCGCGTCGCTTTTGCGGGAGTTTGGGGTCAAGGTTAGGAAGCAAAAGGGTGGGTGGCATTATGTTGGGCTTAGCAGTGCCGTTGCTCTCTTGGGCCCCACTATCCGCCACAGGCTGCCCAGTTCCCCCGTCTGAAGGGGGCGCCCGCTGGGCCCGTGGCAGATAGCGATGGCAACTCGTATTTTTTGGAGACCTTCAACGGCTCCGCCTGGCGCGCGCTGCGCCGCCGTCTGGCCGAGACTAATGCGATCGTGATGCGTGCCCGAGAGGTTGGCATCGGCGGGGGCCTTGTCGGACAGGCTACCGCCGCTGCTCGTGCACTGGGATTGCGCGCCCTCATCATTCCTGCTCGGGTCAACGCTGAGTCTGGGAAGCTATGTTCAGGAGTGGCGGCGTTTGCTCGTTAAGCAGTGGGGCTGCGTTGGCCCGATGAAGGCTGCGGGTGCATGCGCCCTCGTAGAATTATCGCAGTTTTGGTTGAGTTCTCTGGGTGGCGTGTTCTGTCGCCGCACTCGGTCTACCTCAAGTCTGCTGACGGCCTCAGCGAGGCCAGTCTGGGAATCCTGAAGGCCATCGGCCAGGCCATCATGGATCCGACCCACGCAATCTTAGGGGGCGGCTGGAATTTGAGCTCTGAGGCCCTCGAGAGTTCTGGTTTCCCGCGCACGCTCGGCACGCTCATCGCGTCTCCATCGGCCTTTACTTGTCGTGCGCCGTCGTCCAACAGCGTGATCGACTATTTCGTCATGGGCCCTGGCATGTCGCGCCTCATTGCTCGGGCCTCGGCGGGCGCGTTCGTTTGGAGATTCGAGGGGGGCTCGGCCAGATTGAAGCGACTGGTATATCGCACGCAGCAGAGGCTGCCCGTTGATCTGCCTTTCGGGCCTGCGCCGTCACCAGCGGAGTGGAGCAGCGCCCTGATGCACTCCGCCCAGGCCATCGCTTTTTTGCGCGAGCGCCCGCCACTGCTGCGTGGTCTTTTCTCTCCAATGCCCGGGGCCATTTCGTCGACTGCGCTGAAGTGGAGCTACGCGGGGTCTTAGGCGCGAAGGCGAAGGAGCTAGGAGATATATGCAGAACGATTAAGGCGCCCTGGCCCCAATTTTCGATCGCCCGAAGAATCAGATGATAAGCTCCAGGTCATCGCTGGTTGGAAGTGGGTTGTCTAGGTGTTCACTGAGCTGTTTAATTCGGTCGCCGCCGATGATTGCGACCTGCGCGCCTCCCATCGTCCCCAGGCTGTGTTCCAGCACTCCTGCCCAGGGGGAGGTTTGAGCCCAAGGCTAGACGCTGCCCTGCGCGCGATGCGCGAGATTGCCTTGTCATGGAGCGCGGGCCGCCCTCTGGACCAGGCGCGGCGCGATCGGGCCACCAAGTTTTCAGAGGACATCCAGGCCGACTATGACGAGGCCATCACTGATGGCGAGAAGGCGTCTAAATAATCCGGGGACTCTTGGCAGCCGAAGTCGTCGTTGGGCCCCGCGAGGCCCATGCGCGGGTTCACGAAGATCAAGGAAAAATGACAGCCCGCGATAGTCGAGCGCCCCCCAGGCATCTTCACTTCGGACCCTCAGAGCCTCCTGTCCTCGGAGATCACCAAGTTCGGCGAGTTCTGGAATGCGCGGACTACTCCGCTGCCGGCCTGGATTCCGAATCGAGATTGTTTCCCGCGCGCCAGCCCCTCGGAGATGCGCGCCGCCTCGCGGTCTTTTAGCCGCTACACTTCCCAGTCGCTGGACGGCCACCGCCCGACACTTCGCCTGCTTGAGCGACCTGGAATTGGAGGTCCTAGCGATGCTCTGCGAGGCCGTCGAGCGCATAGGCTTATTTCCAGCACAGTTGCCGTGGGCGCTGATGCCTCTCTTGGAGAAGACCAAAGGGGGACAACGCACAATCCTTCTCCTGGGGTCCCCTGTCCGAGTCTGGGAACGGCTGCGTCGGCCTCGATGCGGCGAGGAGCGGGCCCATCGGCCCTACTGGTCTTTCGGTTCGGGACACAAGTCAGAAGTGGCCATCCGGAACCAGGGCGCCCTCTCGGAGCAGGCTTCTTCGAGTGGCAAGGCCACGGCAGGCTTCGTCGGTTTATCTGGGGCAGCATGAAGTACGATGAGTCTTGGTTTCTGGTCTGGCCCCGCGATCGGGCCATATTCTGGAGGGCCCCCATGGTGCTCGTCAAAACGCTCAATAACCTCTGGAGATCTTCCAGAATTGCGAGGCTTAGGGCCAATCGCTCCCCTCTGGTCCTCTTTGCTGAGTCTGGGCTCCCAGCTGGTGATCTATTCAACGACGTTGTTGTCAAGGTTTATGCTACGTTCGAGTTTGATACGCGGCCCCGGAGGCATTCCGAGGCCCCCCTAGGGTCTTGCGTCGACGACGACACTGCAGCGGCCTACGGCGACGAGGATACGATTATAGCCAACCTGGTTCGCGCAGGGGTAGATCTCAAGGATGTCTTCGACCGCAGGCTGAATGTTCGCCTGGCCGAGGACAAGGCCGTCGCTGTCGCCTCCTCCCAGCGCCTTGCCTGCTGCCTGCGCCGTCGGTTGCGCGCAGCGCGCCCTTCGGCCGCGACCGGCGCACCCGCCCCGCTGGGCACGGACCTGGCCCCGGGCCAACGGCGAACTTACAAGGTAGGGATGGGGAAGCGGAAGAGGCGCATCAGTCGTTTAATGTCCCACAACCGTCGCAAGTTTTTTCGGGGCAAGTCTAGAAAGCAAAAGATTAACATTGCTGGTGTGCATCCTGCAGCTGGCTACGGAGCCACGGTCTTAGGCATGTCGGACGCCGAGCTGCGGGCTGTGCCGCGCGCCCTTCTCCCCCGGGGAAATCCAGCACATCGAGGGGCCTCTTTGACGGCCAAGCCGGTTCTACATGCTTACCCTGCCTGGAAACAGTCCGCGGCACCGGCCCATCAGTGGGCGACGAGCCTGTGACGAGCGACCGCTGAACTTGATGCCTCCCCCATCTTTTTCCCGACAGCATATCCAACTCTGGAAGGACGTAGTTCAGGGCCAGGAGGTCGACCTGGAATCCACGGGCTGGAGAAAATCATGGGGGCCGATTCACGGGGTGCTATTCTCAGGATTGGGCGGAAGGCGGCGGGGTTCTCAGTTTGGCACGACGAGCGAGGATCTGTCATCGACTTGCTACGCGCTTCCCCCGCGCTGCTCAATAAGCTGCTCGAGGAGGGCACCCAGCGGATGCATGAACGCAGGATGGCCTCGGCCACGCCCGAGTTTGCCGCCCCCCGTGTAGCGCCTGCCCCCTCGAGGCGCCTGCTGCGCTCAAAGAAGCTCGACGGCCAGCAGAAGCACTTGCTCTCCGCGTTTTTTTTTTTCGGGGGGGGCTTGCTGGACTGTGGATCGGTTGAAATCCTCGTGGTGCGTTTCTGATGGGGCCTGTCCGCTGCGCGGGAAACCCGATTCCATAGTCCACAGGCAGTTTACATGTTCAGACCCGACCGTTAAAGCAGCGCGCCGCGAGCATCCCTGAGAAGAGGAGAATCAAGCGGCTTGCTTCTGCTGGCCTGGAAAACTGTTGTCTCGGTCCCGTCTGATAGCGGCTCAGCCGGAGGCACCTCGCCCCTGCTTCAATTTTGACCTCTTTCTCCAAGGGCCGGCATTGAGCCGCTATCCATCGAGGAGTTTTTGCGATCGCACTGTCGACGCGAGAATTGTCGTTGACAGTTCGGCGACTCAGTTAGCGCTCTGTGAGCTTAATCGGGACACCTATGCTGCCGCCTTCTTCGATCCGTCGAGCGAGACCCCGTGCGCGGTTCGCGCTCGACTCATGGGCACGGTCTGGGCTGGGCACCCCCAGACACCCCAGGCGGGGGAACGCCTCGGGGCTGCCATGCTCTCTTGCGTCGCCACAGGCCATTGCGAGGCTCATCCAGATTGCCTCGGGGCTGTCACTCTTGCCAGTGCTCGCTCGCCCTCGCAGATGGACCCAGGCCAGGTTTTCTGGCGCTCGGAGGCGCGCCCTCCAGGAGCCTGGCCAGCAGTGCATAGTCTCTCTCGCGCGCACACCTGCACGCAGGTCTGGCGAGTGAGGGCTGCCCTTCCTGCCCAGGATCGCAATATACTTGATGCGGACCGTCTGGCTAAGTTTGCTTTGTCCATCCACCCGCCCCTCGCTGAGGATGGGTTGGAGCAATCTGTCAGGGGCGTGGCGCTGCCGAGAAAGCTGGTGGCCATGTTCGGTGCTGTCCTCTCGTTTTTTTTTTTTCCGGAACTCGAGTTAAATCGCGGCCCTCAGGGTTAAATCGCGCGCCCTGCGGGCCATTGAGTGGCGCGACTGGGTTGTCCTGGACCCTGGGGGTGATGAACCCCCCTCGACATCGAGATGTTCCAAATGTTATATGGCGACCTTCGGAGATGGTAGGCCCGTGGATGGATGCAAGGGCCTGCCCACTGCACTCAGTCGGTTGCAAGGCGCCGAGGGCGAGCGAGGCCACGCCCTGCGCGCTACCTCTGCTCGGGGCGACGAGTGCGCCCCAACTGCTTTCTGTTTTCAATGCGACGCTTTCACCAGCAAGGGTTGCTACCTCCTCGGTGAGATGCGCGGACCGCCTGGCCCGAGGAGGCGAGGCGCCCTCTCCCGCGTGCGCCGAGGTCTTCCGCCCCACTGCAGGTCTCGGGGCACTGCCGCTGCAGGCTCTGGCACTACATGTCGCGCCTCGCTCAAGTATCTCTTGCTCAAGGCAGCGGATGCTGGCCCGCCCTCCTCGCCCCCCCCCGTTCGGGCCTGATTTCGACACCTGGAACGTCGGCCAGGGCCGAGAGGATTCGGCAACGTGAGGAGGCAGCCTGCGCAGCAGGATCCGCCTGAGGCCGTCGGTGGCGGTGTTTTGCACCCTCCTCCTCCTCTTCCTCCTCCCCCTCCTCCTCCTCCTCCTCCCCCTCCTCTTTTGATTCCAGGGCCCTGGAGTGCAAGGCCTTCGGGCCCTCGCGCTTTGGAGCTTTGGCCGCGGGGTCTGGCGCCCCGACAGGCCTGGAGGGTCGGGGCCCGATCGGGGCGGGTCGAGGCTGCGCGCGGCTTGGGAACAGTGGCCCCGTCGCGCACGGCGCGTTTGCCCCGTCGTTCCCGCGGGGGCCCGCTAAGGGACTCGCCTGGCGACCGCTAGTCGGCTGGCGCCCCCCGCGCGGCCCGCTTGTCCGCTGGGGCCCCCGCGCCCGGGGAACGCGCGGGGGGCCCCTGGGCGCCGGATTCCCCCGGCGCGCCGCGGGGGGAAGTGCAGCGACAGTTTTCGGCATCCGCAGGGCGAAAACGCGACGGCAGCAACCAGCGAAGAGCCCAATTGTAGCAACCAACAACCAGGGCAATTGTAGAAACCCAGAAACATGCGATTCGCATTAAATTTGTCAACCGCGAGCCCGCTGACGACTTGTAGCGCGCGAATTTGAGCGGACGTGCGAAAACAGGCCCCAAGCGCAGCAATTCAGAAGCGAGGTCACTTGTAGTAGCCCAAAAACGAGGCCAAGTGTAGCGGTTCGAAACCTGGGTGAAGTGTAGCAACCATAAGCGAGGCCAAGTGTAGCAATCAAAAACGAAGTCAAGTGCGGCTACCGAAGCGAAGCTAAGAGTAGCAACCCAAATGCGAGGTCAATTGTAGGAACCAACAACGAAGCCCAGCCTAGCGATTCAGAACGATGCCAACTGCAGCAACCAAAATGAGGCCACTTGTATACACGAAAAACCACACCCACCACAGTAGTGAATATGTGATCTCGGGGCGCGCCGCCTCGGGCCACGACGCGGGCTTGCCCGGGGCCATTCCGTCGCCCCCCCCCTTCCCCCCGCCGTGCTCCCCCTTGTTTTTTCCTCGTCGGCGTCGGCGTCGTTGCCGTCGTCGTCGTCGTCGATTTCTCTTCCTCCTCTTCTGCCTCCTCCTCCTCTTCCCCGTCCTTCTCACCCTCCTCCGCCTCCGCCCCCGCCCCCGCCCTCGCCCCTTCCTTTTCCCCCTCTTCCTCCAGCCGCGCAGCGATCAAGAGAACGAACGCACTCACGCGGCCACTGCGCATGTCAGGGGCGCACCGAACTGGATTGCAGCGGAATGCTCCGTTGATATCGCCCGGGGCCCTCTCTGCCCCTGCTGAGAGAAGAGTCGCGCCGCCAGCGCCGCCAGGGCGGTGGCTTCCCGCCGCGACCGCCCTGGCGCAGTACTTTCTCATCTTCGAGATGGAGTCTGGCGCCTCTCTTCCCACGCCTCAGCGTTCTCGCACCTGCGCGCGCAATCCTACGTTTATTACGGGGGCCACCAAGGCCATAGAGATATCGGAAGAATTTTCGACTATGCGCGCAGTTTTTCCCCCTGGGACATGCCGACGCCAACCAGCATATTCAGAACATAGTCTCTTCCAACATCGCAGCCGCTGGGAGCTCTCGTTTGGATGGGCACGGGCGACGAACAAAAGCTGCGGCGTCAGCATCTTTTTGCATCGTAAACGTCTACCACGCAATTTCATAAGACGGATCTACGCACCCCCCGCCCGACTGGCGGGCCGATGCGGGGCGGTGCGCCTCAAATCAAGTTCCTCGGACCTCCTCCTGATTGTGCTCTTACTTCCCAGTGGTCTTCATGCAGATCTACGCGATCAGGATATCGGCATACTGCGCAGGCGATGATTGCGTGGACCCGCTCTCTTGTGGAGGGCGTCGGGGCGAGATGTACTCCGATCATCGGCGTGGACCTCAACGATCGGCTCGGGCACAGCTCAGAGGACAGATGCGAGGGGGGGCTCACGAGCGGCTACGACCCCCAGACCGAGGAGGAGGACCAGGCCGTGGGCATTCTGGCAGCTGAGGAAGAGGGACTAGCGGCACGTCTCTGGCACCAGTGTCTTCGGGATTTGCATCTGATGGCAGTTAATGCCTTTCACCCCGCGGGGGGCGCTTATTTTGCAGCTGGGGGATATTGCTCACGCATCGATTTCGTTCAAATTCCACAAGGCCTCCGCCCTTATGTGGTCAATTGCAAGACTCTACCGTCGGCTGGCAACAGATTGCAGGCCATCAGCACGCTGGACACACGAGATCACCGACCCCTCTACCTTGAGTTCCAGTACATTTTCGGGGCCCAACAGCATCGACGCCATACCTGGGACTACGACAAAATCATGGACCGGCTGCGCGGCGACGAGTTCTGCCAGAACGCAGTGGAACATATTCACTAGACGATCTTGGACATTGACGAGGATAATTGGATTCGCCTTTGCAGCAGGCCGAAATCGGACGAGGTCTGGAACACTCTCTCATCGCTGATCACACAGGCCGCGCAACTGGAATTTGAGAAGCCGACGGTATTGGAGCAGAAAAAATCTCAATTTGAAGCAGAACGCTCGGAACTTTTAGCACGCCGCAAGGAGATCCGAAATGCGATGGGGACGGTGGATTTCCATCGAGACGGAGGCGCGCATCCCGAACAGGCGGAGATCGAGCTTCGACTGGCACGCATTACGTTTCGGATTCGTCGCGTTTCGCGAGACATCACCGCATAACGGAATGCTGCCATCGCGACGGAGTTGAATGAGGCTTGGGCTCGACACGATGATGCTACGGTGCAGCGTCTGGTGAGGCGCTTGTCACGGGGACTTCGTCATCGACGCTATTTCGTTGCCCGGGATGAGAATTGTGAGGCGCACGAGGTGAAGCAGTATTTGATGGAGCCAGCTACGAAGCTGGGGGGGGGGGTGCCCACGCATGCGACCTTACGCGGGAGATGGAGGTTCGTTTCGACGCCACCCGCGAGGGGGGCGAGTCCACGCGCACGGACCAGCAGAGGCACGATGCGATGCAGTTCGCGGACTTGAGTCAGGCGCGTGACGACCTGATCGGCATCATCTTCAACTACGACGCTCGCCCAAGAGGAGGGCGACACCACAGTGGTCTATCCCTTCAGAGTTGTGGCTGATTCTCTTGGACAAGGAGCAGTGGTCGAAGTTCACTCGCGGCGGTGTCGGCAGCGACATCAGACCGTCGACGGCGCAGGGCTTCAACGAGAGGATCGTGGATATACTTGCCTGTTCCAGGCGGACGACGACCGCCCCCTTGCTCTTCGACGTATCATCTTGCGTGGGCCTCGACAAGCGGACAGGTAAGACAGGGCCTGCGGGCCAACGATGGATTCATCTCTTCTGCCCGATCGGCAAGGCTTGGAACGCATATTTATGGCATCGTGGACGCAAAGTTCGAGCCTCTCTCCCTTACTATTGTCGCGGATTTGCGCGACATCGACGCAGGGAGGATGCGATTACAGTGCGAGTTTGCGTATCCTGGCGATTACAACGTCAGGGCCTTTCACATGCCATCGTGAACGAGGACGCCACGAAAACGTTCGCCAGTATAAAAAGGGACACCATTCTTGAGACTACCGGGGGCTTGAACGCTCCAGAGGACCTCACATTTCAGCGCGCCCGTGTAATCCAGGGGGCCTTCCAGATCGAGACTCACTCGGGACCCGTAGCTCCCAGGCCGACGACGGGGGAGATGATGGGACATCCTAATCCAGCTAGGGCCTTTCCTTACTACTACTTGAAGGGGATCGAGCCGTTCCTCTCCTATCGGCACGCTACTAGCTCGGCCCAGTGCGCTCTGGCACACGAGCCCGACGACGCGACGACGGATGTGGGGATCACGATTTACGTTGACGACATCACGAAGTGCGTTCTTCCAGGCTGGGGGCCGCCGCCACATCCGGGGGGGGGGGGAGGCAGCTCACCTATTGGCTCTGGCCTCCTCGAGCAGTAGACGTCTTTCAGAAAATCTTGAAGAGGTAGGAGGTCGACTTAATGATGGTAAGCGAGCCTCGCTAGCCAAAGTTTTCGGGACTGGCTGCGCGACACAGCGCAGGCTACTCTATTCCAGAGCTCTACCTTGCCCAGGACAATGTGGACGATTTACGCGAGTTTTGGGCGGGTGGCTTACTACTTCGGGATCGCTACAAGCTGACGACTACAAGCGGGCAGGGCGGGCTTAGGCACGATATCCAATTTCCTAGTGCACAGCGCGGCGCTCAGCATTAAGCGCATCTCGATCTTCGCGTTTGTGCAATCAGCTCTATTATCGGGAATGGAAGGTCGTATTCCAGATGATTGTTACTCGACGGCTTCGGACAAGATCGTACTTCGGGCTATGAGACGGGGACTCGGCTTGAGGGGCCTCTCGGAACATGGGTCTGGCGAGAGGCGTAGATGGTCCTCTCAGCGCTTGTGGCAGCACTGGCGCATCCTACCCACTGCGCAGGAGCTCCAGGTACGTCGATTGAAGTGGTGCCAGCGCTGGCAACAGTTTCCGTCTTGTCACAGGCAGGTGCGAGCTGCGATTCCCGGAGGCATGGGGGGCGACGACTCGATTGACGAGGACTGGAACATCACCCCCCAAGCGGACCCATGGGCCAAACAGGTTTTACAGGATTTGCAGCTCGGGTACGAAATCTCATAGGATTTTCAGGACCTGGTCCCCTTCGGAGTTCCCGCTATTACGTCTATTCTACTGCGATGGCTATCCGAAATGGGTCGTCATCGATTTCACGATCATCCGAGCGAGCTTTTTTACCAACTCCATCGGGCCGCCGATCGACTCGAGCACGATAGACGAGCAGAGGCAGGAGGGCGACGGGGGCGACGAGGACCGTTCGAAGCCACGCGGGTGTAAAATGCGAGACGCAGATGGTAGAGTTTGCGGTGCAGTGTTTCCCGCGATGAAGAGTTTATTTTTACACGCGGGTCGGGTCCATCGAGTGCGAAACGAAGCTGCTATGTTGAGGGTGACCAACCAATGTTTCAGATGCCTTCAAACCCTGAGCACAACAGAGACTGCGCAGAGACACGTCATGAGAAGCTATCAAAGAAACGTTTGTTATCACGGCAGGAGTTCTTACAGCTCGTCAGAAGTTTTTCAGCCTCGGTGTTTAGCGTGCCCAGTTTGCAGTTTCACGGCTCAAACGCTACTGGGCCTTCAGATTCACATCCGTGGACACTGCGCTCTTCCTCCACCGAGGATAGTGCAGGCACGCCTGCAGCCGCGGCGCTGTCATGAGCTTGATGGGCCTCGAGACGCTGCTCAAGCGCCACCAGCCCGCGGCAAAGGCAGGGCCCCCCAGCGGAGGAGGAGCAGGCGCGGCATCATGCGGCGCTTCGGCACGCCAAGAGGCATCATACAAAAAGGAGCAGAAGCTCGCGGAGATGGCAGAGGCAGCAGGCGAGGCCTCCCTCTGGGCCGAGGGCGCGCTCAAGCAAAGGACATGCAGCAGGCTCTCATGGTGCTCCTCAAATTCTCGTGCCAACACGCACAACAACTACGCGACCCCGCCGCCTCAGAATGGCTATCCATTCTCACGCCGACGATCGCCGAGGTGGTCAAAGCAGGACGGGCAGCAGGCCAGCAATACTCACAAGCAGCGCAGATCGAGGCTCTCAAACAGCAACTGGGGCCACCTCATTTGTACATCGCGCGCGCCGTGTGCAGGTGCCTGGCGGGGTCGACGGCATTGCAGACCAACAAGCCGCAGTCGCGCCTGGTAGTCGACGCGTTCTACAAGAAGTTCGCATCGGTGGCCTCAGTCAAAGAGCTCGCGCTGATGGTCAGGCACTGCAGGCCCAAGAAGTGCTACGCCGACGAGTACACGCGGATCCAGTTCTCCATCGCAGACACCCTCTACGCACCAGCAGGCGGAGGAACGGACGAGATATCGCACAGCAAGTTGGGGATCGAGAACGCCACGGTCATCTTGTTGGAGGAGCTCGGCGGCAAGGCGAACTGGGGAGCGGCCCCCCAGGGGCACTTGGGGATGCCGGCGCAGAAGCTATTGGACAGGGCGAAGTCTCGAGAGGGAGGCCGCAAGAAGTAGCCTGGGAAGATCGTATTCGGCAGAAAGAATCACAGACTCCAGTCACCTAACGGGTTGCGGTCGCCGCCTCAATATCCTATTTTCGTGGAGATCATCACGCCTTTGGAATTGGGAGTATAGGCTCCGACATATGACGCATGGGTTTGGGCAGTGGCAACTATTCTTGCGACGATGCAGGTTTCCCGATGGTGTGTTCTCTTCTGGATGGTTCCTGATCGGAGTTGACTTCTTGAAGTGCATTGTCTCATGTTTACTCGTTTGCAGGCGGATGACCTTCACTACCTTCGACAGCGGCTACCCCTCCTTCTACGCGTTCTGGAGTATCACCACGTACGCCGATTTGACGGATTATTCTCACTACACGGATGGTGGTTTGACGAGTACCTCAAGTTGCCTCGTAGGCTTCGGCCTCGGCTTCTGTGAAGGCGGCGGGGGCGACGTGCCCAGCGCGTAGCCCCCAGCTACACCGACCACTCACCCAGCTACCATTATTGCGAGTGTGCTGCGCCTGGCCCCCTCCCACCACCCACGCCCCCCCCCCCCCCCTGCTTCCTCGTTCTTGGATCGGCGGTCGAGGGAGGAGCGAGGAGGAGGGTTAGAGGGGGGACCTGGAGCGACAAATTTGTTACCTGAATTTTTTGACGGGGCAGGGGGGGTGCCTTGGGCGCCCAGCCAGGCACGCCCGGCGCCGCTGGCCTCGGACTCGTCGAGGCCCGAGGGGCATCGCCCCCAGCCCAGCGAGATATTGCAAGTTGCTTCTTCCTGAATGAGTTTCTCACGATGGATTTCACGGCGCGCGTCACCAAACACCTCCTTGGGTGAGCAGCCTCGCCAGGGACTGCGCGAGGCGCAGCCTTGCTTCGAGCGACGGCTCGAGGTCTGCGGGTCACAGCGGACGAGACCACGCGCAATACCGAGTCTTCTTATTATTCCCCCTCCTCCGCCTCCCCCCCCCCCGCTTCCTTCCCCTCCCCCCCCTTCCTTTTTGTTGTCTGATGAGATGCGGGGGGGGGGGGGGGGGGGGGCGAAAGAGGAAGGGGAATAGAGGGGGCAGCTCTTTGCTGTTGCAAGCATCGCGCGCGCTGCCAGTAGCTGTTGCTGGGCAATATCGAAACCTCCATGTGCCTTGTGGGTGGCGCGCCTCCCTCGCGCGCACTCGTCGACCGCGGCGTTTTCTTGTTTCCGCCAAATTTCTTGCAATCATGCTGTTTTGCTTATACCCGGGAATATGTAAATCATGTTAACGTCAAAATCAAATAGATCATTGGTAAGGGTTCGCATTCAACTTCCAGGACGGCATGCCGACTTTTTTATTGTGAACATCACAAAACTGGCGGCGCCAGCGCGGTGGGTGACCCACCCACCGCGCGGGTCACCCGAACATGTGTCGGTCATCGCTAAGAGCTCGGTTGCGTTCCCAAGCCAGCAGGGCGCCTTTCCCACTGGACACAGAAATCTTCACGCGCGCGAGTGGGCAGTTCTGACACCAGATCCCATGTCAACCTCAACGCCAAATCCGCGAACGCTAAGGGTTCCTTTTAGTTTCCAGGCCAAAAAGGCGACGACTTTCCCATTGTGGACAATGCAAACTGGCCACGCGCGATCACGCGCAGCTGGTGACCCACCGACCGCGCGGGTCACCCGAACTCTCGCCCGTCACCTTAACTAGTCATATTGGTTTCCAGGACGTGCTGGCAACTTTCCTTCCGGGGGCCTCTCCTTCCGTGGGTACTGCAGAACTCGCCGCGCGCGCGCAGCGGGTGGCCCGCCCACCGCGCGGGCCACCCGAAATCTTACCAGTCACCGTCAGTTTTCAGATTGGTTTCCAGGTCGTCATGGCGATTTTCCGACCGTGGGCACTTCAGAACGCGCCACGCGCGCGGGCGCGCGGCGGGTGACCCGCCCACCCCGCGAGTCACCCGGAAATCTGTCGGCCACCGCTAAGGAGCCATTTGGGTTTCCAAGTCAGCATGGCGATTTTCCGACGGTGGACGCGGCAGAACTTTTCACGCGCACGTGCGCAGGGGATTTGTGCGTGGATCATGCGCGAAATCGTGCGCCAGAATGCATGTTCTTTCAACGTCGAACCCGTCACCGCTAAAGGTTGACTTTCGTTCCCAGGCAGGCATGGCGATTTTGCGACTGCGGACAATGCAGAATTCCCCGCGAACTCGCACGCGCGCGCGGCGGGCGACCCGTCCGCCGCGCGGGTCACCCGAAATATGTTCGATCACCACTAAAGGGTTCAATTTAGTGTCCACGACGCCGCGGCGACTTCGATTGCGCGCGCTACAGAAGTCCGCGCGCGGAGAGCCCTGCATTGCCCAGCGTGGGAAATTTACGCCCAAGCCGATGATCCAATCGGTCAGCGTTCGTAAGCCACGACAGGCATGGACGCTGCTTCAGGCCCGCTACGGGCTGTCTAGGGTTATCAGAGCTTGACAAGGGCTACCAGACCATGCCAAGGTCTTGTCACACGCTGACAATGAGACAAATTCTTTGGAAATTAACGGAACGCCGCAACAATGAACCATTAAACTGAACGCTCATGACATTGCAAAAACAAACACGGACATATCGCACGTCATGAACAGATCGTGACTCACGGGGGTCTGGATTTGCTGGGTCGGCGGCGGGTCTGCCGTCGGCGACCGAGCGTCGACGAGAAGGAGCTCGGCCGATGCGCCCGCTGCCACCTTTCCAGGAGCTGCTCGTTGGAATGTTAGCGGCCCGTTGGCCGTCGACTGTTCGCTTGCAGTCTGGCAGGAGGGCAGTCGCTTTTTCGAGCACACCTCTGATTACATGCAGCCGAATCCCCAACGTATTCGTGCAATGTTTTCTGCCCGGCCGCGGGGAACAGGGGCCGGCGTGTCCGGCGCGAACCTGGCCCATGCGAAGTAACGCTCTTGTTGGAACAGGAATAGAGTCAAGAACGCCGTCCAGCCCAACGCGGCTTTGGCGGTTTTCGCCGCGAGCCCCAGCGGTTGCTTCGGCGCCCTGTCGTTCCGTTACGATGACACCCCCACGAGCGCTGCCTGGGGAACTTGCGCCCTTTCGCACGCATCTGGGTCCTTGAGGCGCGCGGCCGCCAAGGCTTCTGCCGCGACGCGACCAGCGGGCTCGGCTTTGCGATCTTGCAGACTCCGCCGCTGGCGGCGAATTGCTTTCTCTGGACATGTCGCGGTTTGTCGGCGGTCGCGGCAACGGCATTTGGGGCTAGATGCTGCCCGCTCGCGCCGCGGGGGGGGGGCGTCGAAGTGACGGACATATTCTGGAATGGCATGAACGACGCAGGTGGGAAATATCCAGCAGCCTCCTCAATGGATGCGGGAGCTCGTTGAAGTTGCCGAAGAGGCCATCGGCGGCCCATTCCTCCGACATTGGTGCGACTTGGGGTTTCTCAGAGACCGAGCCACCAGCATTTGACAGGGTCGGACCCGCCCCGCTGGGAGCGCAGCTTGCGCCCGGATGAGGGGCGGATTCGGTGGTGCGCCAGCTCCGCGCGCCGAAGCGTGACCCTCGGGGGCTGGCGGCGCTCCCGGGCCCGGTGAATGAAATTCGGGGCCACGTCGAGCTGCTGAGCTTCACTTTCTTGAGCAGGAGTAGCCGCTGCTCGAACTGGCGGCACTGAAATGACTGTTTCTTCCCAACCCCTCTTGGCTGGGCATTCGTTATGAATGGAGCACTGCGGTCTCCACTTCTCCTTCTCCGCCCGCCTCCCGCCCCCCCTCCTTCTTGCCTTGTGCGTAATTGCCGCTTGTGTGTGTGTGTGCATGTTGCCTGCGGTACCTGTCTCCGACCTCGCCGACCCTGGGGTGCTGCGATCTGCGACGCTGTCGCCACTTTCGAGGGCTGATGGTGGGTCCAGCGGAGCGAGGCACCGCGCGGATCTGAGCGAGACCTCCATGTCCTTGAGGGGCTGCGATCTGCGACGCCGTCGCCATTTTCGAGGGTTGCTGGTGGGTCCATTGGAATGAGGCACCGCGCGGATCTGAACGAGACGTCGCCGTCCCTGGGGGGCTGCGATCTGCGAATCTGTCGCCACTTTCGAGGGCTGCTGGTGGGTCCGTGAGGCACCGCGCAAATCTGAGCGAGACCTCCCCGTCCTTGGGGGGGCTGCGATCTGCAAACGGGTGTGGGGCACCTCGCAGACCTGAGCGGGACATCGCCATTCCCGGGGGTCCGTGATTTGCGGAACCGTCGCTTTTTTCGAGGGCTGCTGGTGGGTCCACCAGAGCGAAGCACCGCGCAAACCTGAGCGGGACTTCGCCGATTTCGGGGGGCTGCGAGCCTCACGAATGCCGCTCGTAGAAGTATAAGCGCCCATGTCACGTCCAAGCTACTCATGCCCCGAATTGCGCAGGGGTCGGGTACGTCGCCGGGGTAATTTTAGGATTGGCGGTCCCGTGGCGTGGCGCAGTGACGGCTGGCGCGCGTAGGTGGTGGCTCTGAGGCCGCAACGAGGGGAGTCGTTACCTTCGCTCCCTTCGCCTCTGTCTCAAGCGTCTGATCGCCTGCCGTTGCGGGCGTTTGGCTCAAGCTGTTTCGCAAGGGCGAGACGCTTCCGGCGTCTTAGCAGAGAAAGGAGCGCACGCCCCCTCGTAGCGCGCGCGTGCCACTGCAATTCGTTACACTTCCCGTCTGCAAGATCCGCACGAAAGGATTCCCTGATTGAGGACAGGCGCGCGAGGATCATGTTCCACCATCATCGTCGGGCTGCGTCGATTGTCGGAGGAAAGACGTAGATTCCCTCGTGGCGCTGTTCGACCAGCGAACACGGCTCTACCTCCAAGAGGTTTCCAAGAAGGCCTCTCAAAGGCCGGTGGGCGGACTTCAGAGAAGCCCAGGCGCCCCTCCTCGCGCCACCCTCATTGTGCCCGCCGCCAACGTTAGGATGGCGCAATTTCTGCACCGACGCCGATGTTGGTCAGGCCCTCCTGTGCACAGGATCGGTTTGCACGCCCTCATTGCCTGGCCAGGAACTCACCAATCCTGGACCCACGATCGACCTGGTCAAAATCGTTGTTGGTGCGTGGCCGGCGCCACCCGAAAAGTATGGTGAATATGGAGGGGTGGTATTGCGCTCGCGCTTTACCCCCGCCTCCCATGCCTCCCCATTAGGCTGTCGTTTCTCTACCCGTCGACGCGAGTCATAGCGGACCTGGACTGCAAACAGGACCTCACCGTGGTATGCGCAACTGAAAAACAGGAGAGCTGCGTACATAGGAGGAGGAGGAGGAGGAGGAGGAGGAGGAGGAGGAGGAGGAGAACGAGGAGGAGGAAGAGGAGGAGGAGGAGGAAGAGAAGGAGGGGTAAGGAATATTCAACTTGTCATCGCCACCCTCCGCAGCCATTCTCTGGAGGGGCAGCGCGCCCGTCTGCTCCCCCCTCCAGCGGCTGGGCGGGGATGTCCGCTCCTGGCCGCGCGCTGCCCGCCGCCAGGCCGCCCAGGGGCCTCCTCCTCCTCCTCCTCCTCGTCCTCCTCCTCCTCCTCCTCCTCCTCCTCCTCCTCCTCCTCTCATTTGCGTCCTCCTCCCCCAGACCCCTCGAGTCGCGAAAAAAGACCCGACTGGAAGTGTTTGGACGTTTTCAGCCTGTGGGGATCCTCGCCGGGCAAGCGGCTCAGGATGAAAAGCCTTTCCTGGGGAAGGGGTCGAGCCCTCCAGGAGGTCACGGCATGAATCATCATGACGTCGGGGGTCTGGGCCCCCCCCCCCGGTCCTCCCCCTCCCACCCTCTCCCCACCCCCGCCTCCTCCCACTCCCTCCCTCCACTCCATTCCATCCCTCCCTTTCTGGGATTCTGGCGAGGTGCGAAGCTGGGAGGGGTCCGTGTGGTACAGGCAGGAGTCCCCCCATGGCTTCCTCATTGACCGATGTTTGCTGCAGCCGTCACGGAGGGCCCCCCCCCGCACGGCCCAGTTTCGCAGAAAGGCACGACGCGTGATTTTCCCTAGGCAAAGCCAACCAACCAACCAACCTCCATCCCTCCCCCCCAATCCTTCCTCCTGTCCCTCCGTCGTCACTCCTTGTTCTCATGCTCCCCTTTCTTCCATCTCTCCCCCGACCTCTTTCTTGGCCGGTCTGGGCGTTTCGCCTAGCATACTTTACCGCTTTCGATCATGAAGGTGCGAATTCCTAACAGTTGCAAGGATGAAGGGCGAACTGTTTTCAAACAGTTATTTAATCGTTTCGCTTATTCCGCCGGCCCATATTGCCTCGCTGCTGTCGTTTTTCGGGGTGTTGTTGTCAATGCGGTGCGATTGGATGGCTGCCATTTTTCGGAGGCGGTGGGTGGCGTGTTAGAGGCCTCACGGATGTTGGTTGGGCTTTCGTGGTTGGCCTCTCAGGGGCCTTTGGGAGGCAGTTTTGCGACCTCTTGGGGGCCGTGTTGGGGCCTCTTGGGCTTCTTTGGGGCCTTTTGGGGCTTCCTGGTCCCCTTCTTGGGCCCCTCTTGTGGCCGTTTTGGGGCTCGCTTGGGCCGTCTTGGGCGCCTCTTGGGCTGTCTTGGGGCCATCTTGGGCCGTCTTGGGGCCCTCTTGGAGGCTACGTGGGCCGTCTTGCGGCGGTCTTGGAAGCCTCTTGGGCTGTCTTGGAGCGCCGGTAAGCCAAAAAGGCGAGAACGCCAACCACCGTCAGAAACTGAAGGAAAATCATTAATGTCTGCCTCTCTGGGCCCTCTTGGGAGGTCTCTTGGAGATCTCGTGTGGCGTCTTGAAGGCGCGTTGGGGCTGTCTGGAGATTCTCTGGCTTTTTGGATCGCTCTTGGACCGTCTCGGACCATGTTGAGCTCTCTTGGAGGCCACTTGAAGCGCTCCTGGAGCGCTCTTGGGGGCCTGCTGGGACCTTGCCGGGACCTGCCCAGGACCTGCCCAGGATCTGCCCGGGATTTCCCCGGGATCTTGTCGAAACCTTGCCGGGACTTGTGTTTTTTTCCCAACCATCCTGTGGTGTTGGGTCCTCGTTTTGAAGAGACGGTGCCCCGCGTCCCTCTCCTCTCCTCTCCTCTTCTCCTCTTCCCCCTCCTCCCTCGTGCCCGCGCCCGCATGCGTCAGCCACACCCATTTCGGCACACCCTCACACGTTTCGTGGCTCCATAGGGAGCTCCACCGAAGGCCCCAGTGCCCGCGCCCGCATGCGTCACCCACACCCATTTCGGCACACCCCTCACACGTTTCGTGGCTCCATAGGGAGCTCCACCGAAGGCCCCAGTGCCCGCGCCCGCATGCGTCACCCACACCCATTTCGGCACACCCCTCACACGTTTCGTGGCTCCATAGGGAGCTCCACCGAAGGCCCCAGTGCCCGCGCCCGCATGCGTCACCCACACCCATTTCGGCACACCCCTCACACGTTTCGTGGCTCCATAGGGAGCTCCACCGAAGGCCCCAGTGCCCGCGCCCGCATGCGTCACCCACACCCATTTCGGCACACCCCTCACACGTTTCGTGGCTCCATAGGGAGCTCCACCGAAGGCCCCAGTGCCCGCGCCCGCATGCGTCACCCACACCCATTTCGGCACACCCCTCACACGTTTCGTGGCTCCATAGGGAGCTCCACCGAAGGCCCCAGTGCCCGCGCCCGCATGCGTCACCCACACCCATTTCGGCACACCCCTCACACGCTTCGTGGCTCCATAGGGAGCTCCACCGAAGGCCCCAGTGCCCGCGCCCGCATGCGTCACCCACACCCATTTCGGCACACCCCTCACACGTTTCGTGGCTCCATAGGGAGCTCCACCGAAGGCCCCAGTGCCCGCGCCCGCATGCGTCACCACACCCACACCCCTCACACGTTTCGTGGCTCCATAGGGAGCTCCACCGAAGGCCCAGTGCCCGCGCCCGCATGCGTCACCCACACCCATTTCGGCACACCCCTCACACGTTTCGTGGCTCCATAGGGAGCTCCACCGAAGGCCCCAGTGCCCGCGCCCGCATGCGTCAGCCACACCCATTTCGGCACACCCCTCACACGTTTCGTGGCTCCATAGGGAGCTCCACCGAAGGCCCCAGTGCCCGCGCCCGCATGCGTCCCCACACCCATTTCGGCACACCCCTCACACGTTTCGTGGCTCCATAGGGAGCTCCACCGAAGGCCCCAGTGCCCGCGCCCGCATGCGTCACCCACACCCATTTCGGCACACCCCTCACACGTTTCGTGGCTCCATAGGGAGCTCCACCGAAGGCCCCAGTGCCCGCGCCCGCATGCGTCACCCACACCCATTTCGGCACACCCCTCACACGTTTCGTGGCTCCATAGGGAGCTCCACCGAAGGCCCCAGTGCCCGCGCCCGCATGCGTCAGCCACACCCATTTCGGCACACCCCTCACACGTTTCGTGGCCCCATAGGGAGCTCCGCCGAAGGCCCCAGTGCCCGCGCCCGCATGCGTCAGCCACACCCATTTCGGCACACCCCTCACGCGTTCCGTGGCCCCATAGGGAGCTCCGCCGAAGGTCCCAGTGGGTGTGCCCGCATGCGTCCCGCACACCCATTTCGGCACACCCCTCACACGTTTCGTGGCCCCATAGGGAGCTCCACCGAAGGCCCCAGTGGGTGTGCCCGCATGCGTCCCGCACACCCATTTCGGCACACCCCTCGTACGTTTCGTGGCCCCGTAGGGGGCTCCACCGAGAAGATATTCACAATTGTAGTATTCACAATTGCATATGGTTGGGTCCTTCGCCAGGATATTTTTTCGTCGGGAGCTCAGATCGCGCACATCTGGCGATGCGTCATTCTGCATGGAGCGTTCATACAACGATTCGCCTCGCGTGGAGAAGGGTTTGAGTACGATTCGGGCAACTAACTTCTAAGGACTCAATCCTGAAAAGCCCGGAGTTCGGTCGACCTCAACAAGTTTTGTCATGCCTGAGGTGTGTTAACCGTGCTTGCATAGTGTGCGGTGCACCTGTCCGTTATCTTTCTGTTGATCTGTGCAGTGCGAATGGGAATTGATTGGACTAGGAGTTTTTCCCTTGGAGGTCTCGCCCTCCTGCTTGGGTGTATGTGGACTGCAGCCGTGCGATGACAACAAAAATCCAGCCAGGCCCGGCGCCGCGGTGCCGCCGCGGCTGCCTGGCAGCGCTGGCCAGGGCGTGCTGGCCAAGGGCTCCTCGGCTGGGCGCGCCTCCATCGTCGTGTACACAACTTCCGCGCAGGACCAGCTGCGGGGGATGAGGAGGGAGATGATCCGTAGCTTCTAACCGATCCCTTCCCCCATCCCCGGCCCCACCATCCCACCACCCCAGCTGAGGATATGCCGCTCGAAACTCGAAGAGGGGAACAGGCTATATTCCCATCCAGGCGGATAAGCCGGCCAGTGGGCCCAGGCCACGCCCGTGGGGATAGGGATCGGTGGAGTGATGCTCCGAGGAGGAGGTGGAGGATCAGGAGGAGGAGGAGGAGGAAGCACCAGCCCAGGAAACGTCCCCGATGCTGCAATACACCCCTAGTTCAGGAGGGAAAAAAACACACAGACACACAATAAAGCGTTGTTTCCCCAGCAAATATGGGAAACTATGGGAAGTGGGGGGAGGTAGAAACCCAGAAGATATGGCAAACTGTGGGGAGTACTGTTATGTGTGTATTTGCGTGTGTGTATGTGTGTGTGTGTGTGCGTGTGTGCGTGCGTGCGTGCGTGCGTGCGTGCGTGCATGCGTGCGTGCGTGCGTGCGTGCGTGCGTGCGTGCGTGCGTGCGTGCGTGCGTGCGTGCGTGCGCGCGTGCGTGCGTGCGTGCGTGCGTGCGTGCGCGCGCGCGTGCGTGCGTGCGTGCGCGCGCGCGTGCGTGCGTGCGTGCGCGCGTGCGTGCGTGCGTGCGTACGTGCGTGCGTGCGTGCGTGCGTGCGTGCGTGCGTGCGTGCGTGCGTGCGTGCGTGCGCGCGTGCGTGCGTGCGTGCGTGCGTGCGTGCGTGCGTGCGTGCCCCAGGGGCCCCCTCAGAAGTCCCCTTCTCGCGAATCCCTGCAAGGCCTTCCCTTTCCTTGCGAGCGGCGCCCCTCTCGAGAGCGGTGGGCGCCCCGTGGGCCTGCCGTGCGGGCGGGAGCTCCCGCTTCGGGAGAGGAGCTGCCCCGCAGTTCTACAGCGAATTGCAAGGAAAGGTATAGTCTTAAGTCGGGCGTGTCCCTCTGCAGGAGGAATGTTCAGAACCAGTCAAGACATAGTCTAGGGATTCGACTGTTTGAGTATTTGGTTGACTACGTTTGAATCTGTGTTGAGTATTTTTGGTTGTTCGCCCAAAATCCCCATGCAGGGGGACAAGCCCGACCGAAGTCTAGTCATCAAAGTTCAACGAGGTGTCTTGCGAGAGCCCCGTTTTGAAAGGGAGCCACCCTGCATCCGTGCACCTGCTGCGCAAGTTGACGTGTGTGGTGGCTCGTAGTGAGGCAGTCTTAAGCGAGAGCCCCATCTTGAGATTTAAAAGCCTCCAATATGAGCAGCTGTTGTGTTCAAGCTTCTGGTCATCACTCGAGGTCGCAGGCGATAGCCCCATTCTGAACAGGTGCTACCCTCCATCCTAGTAGGTGTTGCAAGCTCTTGAGGCGAAGGTGCGCGGCGCTAAGGCGACAGCCCCCATTAGAAAAGGTATCGCCCACACTCTTCATAACTGCTGCATGTTTGGACGAGTGTGTACGACGCCAAGGCGTCAGCGCGGCAGCCCTTCTTTGAGAAGCAGCCGCCCTCTCATTTGGTGCAACGCGCTGCGGAAGTACGTGGATCGAGCGAAAGTCTGGGGCTAGACCAGGTGTTGTGCGTTGCATTGTTGACGTGCATACCCTGCTCATGCCGCCTCAGTATTGTCTTTCCTGGGACAGTTGGATGGGGTGCCTGACGAGTTCGAGAACGCAGAGCACCGAGCATGCGCCGTACTATTCCCAGACCCCCAGGGTTGGGCTACCACCTGCTTGCTTGCATGCCCTTAGCAGTCCAGTAGAGATTCCGAACATCCAGGAGATGGCGATGTCGGCCAAGTACCGCGTGGCCATGTGGGAGGACCGCCGCCACGGTCTTCGAGTCGACCTCCCGCCTGGCTTGCAGCTTCCCAGATCAAGCTGCCGTCTGGAGCCGTTGGTCGAACGCGGCCTCCGTTCTCCAGCTGGCTGCTGCCGTGCGTCTGGCACGCGCGCGCGGCCACGATCCAGCCGCCATCATGATTGGACTGGCCGGCACTCAAGCCAGAGCAGACCGAGAGTCTGCAGCGCGGAAGCATTGGCCGAGGGAGTGCCTGCAGGTCGTCCGGATTTTGGCTACCGACGGGGTCCTCTGGTATCTTCGACAGCAGTTAGACCGTAGCGAGCTGGCCACCCTCCCAGGGCATCGAGTGAGCGTGGCAGTCCGTTGACTACAGCACCGCAGCGCGGCTGTGCCGCCTCGTGTCTGGCATGCGTCCCTCCGCACGCTCCTGGACGGGTAGGCTTCAGCAAATCCCAGCCGATGCCACGTGCAGTTTCGGCTTCGCCGCGCGCGAGGGCATGCGCCATTGTTTTTCTGCTCTAGTTTCCGGCAGGCTTGCGCTGCAGAGCTCGGGCTGCCAGCGCCGCCACCCGGGCAGCAGGGCGATTTCGCGTTGGGGGTAAAGCCGTGCATTTTCCGACACGTGCGAAGAGGTATTTTTTCGCCGCGTGTTGGCAACGTGCGCCTTTTATTCGGCGCACTGCTACCCCCGGCACAGAGGTTTGCGCATGCAGGCGCTGCGCGGCGCACTGCGCCAGAATATCCGTGATACTTGCAAGCCATTGTTCTCGCAAGCGCGGCGTGGAGCGCAGGCGTGACGCCGTCCTTCCCTCCTTTCCTCGTCGTCGTCGTCCTCCTCCTCCTTCGCCTCAGTCCAGGGAAACGCAGCGGGCCGCTGCCCCGCGCGAAGAGGGCGCACAGCAGGCTCCGATGCTGCGACGCACGGCGTCCGCGAAGCAAAGGGCGTGCACGGTCTTGGTGGCTCCGGGTGCGGAACACGGGGTTCTCGTGAGTCAAACCCGCCAGTAATTGCGGGCCGTTTTTCCCTCTCCTCCTCCTCCTCCTCCTCCTGCTCGTGGCGCTGTCTTGTTGTCCTCCAGTCTGCTCGTCACGGTGTCTCCTGACAGATCCTGGCGTCCGCCAGGCAACCATACCGGTTGCTCCCGGGATCTCTTCTCCACTCGCCTTCTCGTCCTTTTTCTTCTCCTCCGCCCCCTTCCCGCTTTACTTTGCCATACGCGTTTACGCTGAGCCTTGGACACGGTGTGGACCAGGGGCGGATTCTCATCAGTGTCTTTGTAATGTCGTTTCTTGCCGGGTTTGCCTACGTTTCCCGTTTTTACCGAATGAGTTTGATTACTATGGGTTACAGGTGGGCTGTTGTAATGTGCGTGATTTGCCCTCCTCTATCCCATGTTGTCTTGGAGATATGGCAGTTACCGTTTGGGCCCTGCGGTAGGGGTTCCATTTGTGTGTGTGCACGGCCCGATACGTTTAGTGGACAATCCGTATCAGTCGCCATCTGGTTTTACCTTGCCCATCTCCTCGCATTCCTTCTCCTCTCGTCCTCCTCTCGTCCTCCTCCTCCTCCTCCCTCCGAGGCTGCTCTGGTTATGATGGATTGTTGCGCCTCCGAGTTCGCAGTCAGACATTGGAGATGTCGCGTGCCAAGCCAGCATTGTCGCTTGTGCTTCTGTGGACTTCGTTGGACGCTCAGTTGTAACTTCGACTTGAGCTGATGTGAGGTGGTCTCTTCGTTTTCAGACAACTCCCTGTAACAGGCTTTCGAGATGGATGCGAGCGGCGCTTTGGCGACAGCTCCATTTTGAAAAACTATAAAACTCCCTCCATCCTTGTAGCCGTCGCAAGCTTTCAGGACGAATGTGCGCGGCGCTGAGGCGGGAACCTTGTTTTGGAAGGGTCAAGGGGCATCCGTCCTCGTAGCTGCTAGGGATTGCAAGCTTCTTCAGGGTCAGAAGTGGTGACGAAGTATTTAGCGAAAAAGCTTGGCCCGCCCTACCGTGACCCCGCCGACACGTCCAGTGGTGCGACGGAGGAGAGTTGGAGGAGGTCGGGGGCCTCTTTGGTGTGAGGGACGTTCGCGGCCTCTGTGGGGGTTCCGCGCGAGCGCGCTCGACATCTTGCTGGCGCCGTGGTTTCGGTGGCCCGCTTCCGCTCCCACGGGCCCGCCCGTGATTCAGGGACTGACCTCCTCCTCCGCCCTCTTAACAGATGAACGGTATAAGATAAGCTTGTCCGCCGTTGGGGGACGCCCCTGCCCCAGGGCGGCTGGAAAGTTTTTACCCTTACGGTGGCACGTCGGGGTACACATTTTCCAGCCGCGGTGGGGCAGGCGTCTTCGACGGCGGAAAAGTGTATGTTCTACCGTTCTTCGTCGGCGAATCTTCCTCGTGCACCACCACCCCGCGCAGGATGAGTCGGGCATCCGCACGCTCGTGGGGGAGTACGTGGAGGCGGGGACCAACCACGGGCGGAGGTTCTACAAGAAGCTGCAGAAGATTCCCGGGCACGAGAGCATGGGGGTGCTCCTCCCGTTCATCCCTCGAGGCCTCCTAGATGGTGTCCGAGTAGATGGGGTCGGAGGATCTCGCCGCATCGCCGATGCATCGGCTAT
Organism: Prorocentrum cordatum; assembly: GCA_963575745.1. Lineage (NCBI taxonomy): Eukaryota > Dinophyceae > Prorocentrales > Prorocentraceae > Prorocentrum > Prorocentrum cordatum. The sequence continues at coordinate 84,284 of CAUYUJ010014539.1, forward strand.
GATATGCGGCTCGATGTGGAGCTCGATTTTCTCCGCATTGGCGTCGACCATGCACCGCCGACATCGCCGATGTATGGCCAATGTATCGCCGATGCATCGGCGATGCATCAGCGATGCGGCGCGATCCTCCGACCCCATCTACTCGGACCCTATGTAGGAAGCCTCTAGTCCCCTCTCGTGCCTGTCTCTGCCCTCCTCTTTCTCACCTCTCGCACCCATCTCCTACACAGGGGGTCCGCCGTCACGAACAAGCGTGGCCCAGAGTCTCTTTCGAATGCCTTGGTATCGCTCGGGCGTGTGCATGTTTTCCTCGACGAGGGCCATTGAGGAGCATATTGAGTAGTTTGCACCAAACAAACACGCACGAGACCGAAACAGGCACATGGAATGGACGTCCGAGCGATGGCCAGATGCCGCGGAACGGTCTCCAGGGGCAATGAGCCCTCCTCGTCTTCTCGCCTGCCTCGTTGTCGTCGTCGTCGTCGTCTTCATCTTCCTCTTACCTGCAGGTGTTCCTGTACTTCTGGGACGACCGCGACGGCGCAGAATTCTCGGGCTGGTGGTTCGGGGACAAGGTCGGCGGGTCGCAGGTGTGGTCCAGGAACGTCACGCTGGGCCTGCAGCCGCCCAAGACTGGCTGGACGATCCCCTGGGACGGCGACGTGAGAGACGAGCTGGTGGTGGCCAGCGCCGCGGAAAAGCAGTCCGCGGACAGACAGAGCGCTCAGGCGCGTCTGGACTCGCGAAGGGCCGAAGAGAGCCAGAAGCGCGACGCCGCGGTCGCCGCGGAGTGGGAGGAGCGCGTGGTCAAGACCACGTACAAGGCCGCGGACGCCGAAATGGACGTTACCGAGGCTCTGCAGGGCGTCAAGGAAGCCATGGAGGGCGAGGACCCAGAGGCCCTGGCGATGGCGCAGAACACCCTGGAAGCACAGGCGAGGGCTCTTGCCGAGACTCAGCGGGCCATTGCTCTGGAAGCGCTCGCCGCGCAGAAGGCGGCCGGGGCGCCCCCGGAGAAAGTTCAGGAGCTCAAGCGGTTGGGGGATCGCATGCGTGGACTGCAGGCGAGCATCAAGCAGGAGCTGCAGAACTTGCAGAACAGTGCGCAGAAGAAAAAGCAGGATGCTGAAGACGAGGAGAAGCGGCTGGAGGAGGAGATGCGCGAGAAGGAGCTTTATGACGATCACTACCAGCAGCTGGAGGACATGCGACCCGTCGCCGTCGATAAAGTCAATAACGTGGAGGACATGCTAGAGAAGGTCGAAATAGCCGCCGCGCCGTTGCAGATAGAATTTGCCGACTCGGCAGACGACATGAGGGCCACCATGCTCGAGGCCATCCGGGAGACAGAGCAGATGGTACGGTCAGCGGACAGGAGCATCGGGGAGGCTCGCCGACACATCTCGTCCAAGATCTCGGTTGCGAGCACCTTCGTGAACAGCGTCAAGAAGCAAGCAGTGGCAGAGTTCACCGAGCTTCAGAAAAAGCTGAATGATGCCAACAGCGCCTTGGCCAAGTACAAGACGGTCCGCCAAGACTACGAGCAGAGAGTGCAGGCCAAGAAGCTGGAAGAGGAGATGAGCAACAGGCTGACGGCTGCGGAGATCGAGGTTGAGAAGGCGGCGATGATGACGGCATCGCTCGGACCGGACAGCGCGGATGGTATCAGAGAGACCGAGGCGGCACTTAGCGCCGCCCAGTCGGGCTTGGCGCAGACCACTCGCCTCATCGACTCCAAGCTGCGAAGCGTGGAGACCAACCCGGGCCCCATCAAGGGCAAGCTCGAGCCGCTCAGGGAGAGGTGCCGGGAGGCGCAGCAGAAGCTCGACGAGGTCCGCAGGGCCGTGAAGGAGAGCCAGATGCGCGTGGCGGCGGACAGCCTGCTGAGGGAGGTGTCCGAGAGGGTGGCCGCGGCGGAGGATCGGGGGTGGACAGACCTCCTACCCTGACACGTCGATCAAGGAATTGGCCGTTTTCGGTTCGCGAGAGGGCGTCGCGGCCGTCAGTTTTTCGGGTCCAGGTCCGTCGGTTTCGGTCCCAGGCCGTTTTGACTAAGGGGAGGTAAAGGGAGGTTTGTCCACCGCCGAGAGGAGGAGCTCCAGCACATGGCGGAGGCGGAGTTGCCCTTCCTTCGGAGCGAGCAGAGGTGAGGGAGGCACAACCCACCCCTACCCCCAGCTAGGTCCCCCACTCGCGAACTGGGTGATCCAGGGGATCCTGGCTGCGGGAGGGGGTGGTTCTGGGGTGTGCTCGGGGGCCAAGGCGGCATTCACCCCCAGGCAGGACCCCCTGGATCATCAGGTCGGGAGTGCGGGTTCTGGGTGGGGGTGGGTTGTGTTGTCCTTTAGAGGGGCTTGAACATGGGCGAGCTGATCTCGTCCGCGGACGTGGTCGCGGCGAAGGTCCACACCGCCCTCGCTGAGGCGCAGGCCTTTGTCGCGCGGAAGTTGGCGGAGGTCGCGCGCTTCGCGGAGGGGCCCGGAAGGACAGTCAAGGAGGAGGTCGACATGTTGCAGAAGCGGCTCGAGGAGGGGCGCGAGCGCCTCACGCAGTTCAAGTCCTCCCTGGCGGACCGCAAGCGGACCCACCTGCTCGAGGAGGTGGAGGCGAAGATTGCAGCTTCGGAGGCCGACGTGGCCAAGCTGAAGGAGGTCGCCAAGGGGCTTGCCGCCGTGGGCGGCATCGGCGAGCCGCTGAGCGACACCCTCACCGAGGCGCTGGAGCAGGCGAGGTCTGCCGAACGGGTGGCCCAGGCGAGCCACGTGGCCTGCCGGAAGAGCTTGCTGGGCGCTACCGCGGAGCTGAAGAAGCTCGCGTTGTCGGGCTCTCAGATACCAGAGGAGGAAAACAAAACGAGACCGACGTCGGTACTCTTCCCACGTCGCCACGGATGGATTTGCCTCGAAATCTCGGTCAGAATGCATCGGGGAAAGAGACACACGGAGTTGCGGCATCGGTATCTCGTGGTTTCCCCAGGCTCGGTGTCGGGGTCGGGGTCAGAGCTCGGCAAGCTGCAGAATCGCGTCAACTCTGTCCAGCAGGAGCTCACGAAGCTCAAGAGTGGGGCCAAGGAGGCGGAGGAGCGTGTCCATGTGAAGCAGGGCCTCGCGGAGGTCATGACGAGGCTGCAGATAACGGAGGCGGAGGTGGACAAGCTCTGCTCCACGGCCGCTTCTGACGATCAGCCCTCGCCTGATGCCGTCGAGCGCATTGAGAAGGCAACCGTTTCCGCGAACACCAAGGTCACCACAACAGCGAAGCTTGTGGACGTGAAGCTCAAGAGTGCACAGGGAGTCTTGAAAGCCGAGTTGCAGGCCATGCGGTCCCGGATCACGAAGGCGGAGACTAAGTTGGGTGAATTGATGGCCGCTTCGAAGGTGCAGAAGGAGAAATCGTTGGCGTCCGACCTCTTGGCGCAGGCCGTCGAGAAGGTTGATAACGTGAGGTCCGAGGTCCAGAAGACTGCAGATGCCGAGCTGCCCTTCCTGAAGGGCATCGAGACCATGTCGCCCAGCGAGGCTCTCGTGGCCATCGGCATGTGCGAGGCCTCGGCGTCCTCCGCCCAAAAGTCGATCGCGGACACCCGCAAGTTCATCGTGGAGAAGCTCGCCGAGGTCACTAAATAAAGCATTCCATATCTTTATGTGCATGTGTGTACGCACACACCAATAGCAACCAACCAAAAACACAATCAGGTCAAACAGTTCTCCGAGGGCCCCTCCGAGACCTGCACGAAGCAGCTGCTGGCGCTCCAGAAGAGGCTCGACGGAGACGCCGCCAAGCTGGCCGAGTCGAAGAAGGACTCTGATGAGGAAATACACTGACACCGCTACCTTTGCATAGTTTCTGCCTTCGGGGGTTCCTGTGGAGCCCTCGGCGCCACGGCTGGATCCGCCTCGGAGTCCTGGCCAGGCCGCACTTCGGGGAGAGGTCTGGTGAGTAGCGCTACCGTTATCGAAGACGCCTATGGCGAATCACCGCCGCTCCCTGCCTTCTTGGAAGCGCTTATGTGGCCGGGAATTCTTGGATGACGTCTTGGAGGGCTCTTGGGCCGTCATGGAGGCCAGCTTGAGCGTCTTGGAGGTTTCTTGGGCCGTCTTGGGGACTTCTTGGGGCCGTCTTGGGCCTCTTGAGCCATCTTTGGGGGCACTTGGGCCGTCTCGGGCAGTCGGAAGGCAGAAAAAAACAAATGCCACAATCCTTCAAAAACTCATCGGAAATCAATGATTTCCTTTTCGGGCCTTCCTGGAGGCCCTCTTGGAGATCTCTTGGGCCGTCTTGGGCCATCTTAGGGCCATCTTTGGCCGTCTTGGTGGGCTCCTGGCCCGTCTGACGCCGTCGGAAGCAGTTTGGGGGGCCTCTCTGGGCCGACTTGGGGCCTTCTTGAAGTGCTCCAGGGCCGTCTTGGAGGCCATCGTGGGCGTCTTAAAGGCCTCCTGGGCCGTCTTGGGGGCCTCTTGGGCGATCGTTGGGGACTCTTGGGCCGTCTCGGGCCGTCGGAAGGCCGCAACGAAGCAAATGTCAAAGTCCTTCAAAAACCTAAGGAAAGTCTATGTTTTTGGCCTTTTCTGGCCTTCATGGAGGCAGAGGCCTCTTGGGCCGTCTTGGGCCAGCTTCGAGCCATCTTCGGCCGTCTTGGTGGGCTCCTGGCCCGTCTGACGCCGTCGGAAGCCGTTTCGGGGGCCTCTCTGGGCCGACTTGGGGCCCTCTTGGGGTGTTCCAGGGCCATCTTAGAGGCCATCTTGGGCGTCTTGGAGGCCTCTTGGATCGTCTTTGTGCCCTCTTAGGGCCTTCTTGGGGGCCTCTTGGGCAGTCGTGAGGCCATCTTGGAGGCCTCTTGGGCGCTCTGGAGGCGATCGTGGGGGCCGTTTGGGCCGTCTTGGGTCGTCGGAAAGCCGAAAAGGAGCAAATAAGGAAAACATTTAAAAACCTAAGGAGAAACAATGACTTTTGCCTTTTCGGGCCCTCCTGGAGGACCTCTCGGAGGCCTCTTGGGCCGTCTTGGAGGCCTCTTGGGCACCTCTTGGGCCGTCTTGGGCCGCTTGGAGGTTTCTTGGGCCGTCTTGGATGCATCTTGGGGCCATCTTAGCCGTTTTGGAGGCCATCTTGGCCGTCTTGGAAACATCTTGGAGGCCATCTTGGGCCATCTTGCAGCCGTCTGGGGCAGGAAAACCCTTTGCAACCAGCTCTGGAAGATCCTGGACAATCCTTCCGGGACCCGGGCGGGACGCGCCGGAGGCCCAGGGGGAGTTCTTGTGGAAAAGAACCAAAACCAAAACCGAGAGGGTTCAGCACGCCAGGCACCCCTGTGATGAATCAACAGGGGGCGGCGGATCCAGTGGCTTACGGGCCGTCCTGTCACCGCGCCTGGGTTGTGGGACAGCGGCCATTTGGATGCCTGTTGGGGTCTCTTGGGATGCCTCTCGGCGGCCTCTTGGAGGCCTCTTGAGGGGCCTCCTGGAGGCTGTTGGGCGCCTTTGGGAGGCCTCTTGGAGGCCTCTTAGGCCCTCTGCGCTTCTGGGTGGCTTGGGGCATGCCAGGGTCTCGGAGTCAATCTGAGGGAGGCAATTCGCTTTCCCCACTTGGGGTCGTTTTGGAGTCCTCTTGGGCTGATGTGGGGGCCTCCTGGGCTGCCTTGGGGCCCGCAGGGACCGTTTTGGGACCCCCTGAGGAGCCTCAGAGGCCGTCTCGAGGAATATTGGGTGCCTCTGGGGCCACCTTGCAGCGCTGGAAGCCTGAAAAGGCGAACACATTAGAACTGATCGAAAATATTTAGAAACTCAATGACATGGGCATCTTGTGGACGTCTTCGGGCTGGAGCATTCTTGGGTTTCCTTGAGGGCCTCTTGGGCCATTTTGGGGCGCTCTGGACCGTCTTCGGGCCCTCTTGGAATCCTCTTGGCCCGTCCTGTCGCTGTCTGGCTCCCAGGAAACAGGTTGCACACCCCTGGAGTAGGGCGAAAAGCCGGTTGGTTGAGGCTGTGGGTCCATTGCAGCGTACCCAGAGCACGCAGTAAGAAGAAACCAGAGAGACCCGAGGACGCTTGCCTCAGTGCATACGGCACGGTGGCAGGTCTTCCTGCTCCCCGAAGGACACGGCGGAGAGGAAGCGGAAGTCCCAGATGCAGGCTTCCAACGAGAAGATCTCCGGCGTGGAGCTCGCGGTGCTCAGGGGCAGCCTAAGCTGGCTCGTCCTCTGCTTGCCCTCCTGTCCTTCTGCCTTCGAGGTCAGCTGTATGGTTGTGGACGTCGATCAATGGAGAGGAAGCATGCTGCCAAATAATTTCCAGATGTCTGAAAGAGGTTTCAATATGTTTCGAACAACAAGAAACATGCTTGAAACATGTTTACGACGTGTTTTATACATTTTACACGCACTTTTAATTCAATGATCGGACTGTTAGGGTGCCCATTGTCGTGGCATCCACACATGTATGGACACTGTGCCTCACCCAGGCCGCCTATGCATACCAAGACCTTTTGGCCCTGCATTCGAGGACCCGTGGCCCGACGCCGCAGCAGGTGTTCCAGCGTGCGCGTCCAAAGGCATCGCCTCCCTACTTCTTCAGGAGGGAAAGAAACACACAGGCACAATTAGTCGTCGATTCCCCAGAAAATATGTGAACATATGGGAAGTGGGGGGGAAGACACAAACCCAGAAGATATGGAACGATATGGTGAATCCTGTTATTTGTGCCTATCTATTTTTGTGTGTGTGTGTGTCCTAGGGCCCCTTCATTTTGCCTCCTCATCATGCAGCTCTTAGTGGGCTCTCGAGGCGGCAGGGCCACCGTTTTCAGAAACATGTATCTGGAGCCTGGAAACCGTAAACAACATATCCCAGAAACGCTAAGAGAAGCGGCTCAGGGACTCGAACCAGAACCTGAACAGGAAAACACGGCGACTGAAAACGGAACGGTGGAAAAACGGTCCTGTCGTTTCCAGGGCCCATTCGGATCCAGTTGTTTGCGGCAAGTTCTACCACCGTGCCAGCCCAGCATTCGGAGTCGAATGTTCGAGGGGAGACAGGAGATTGATCTGTTAGCCGATCGGCGTAACATCACGGTGTGCGTTGACGGTGTGAGTAAGGGTCAGAACGCCGTCACATGGCATACATCATTCATTTTGAGCTTATATTGGATCAGTTGGGGTCACCTTGTCGTGGAGTGGGCAGATGCAGGAATCGATGATACAGGGGGGAGAAGGAACGTGAGGAGGAGGAGCAGGAGGAGGAGGATGAGGAGAAGGAAGAGGAGCATCGTACTGGACGAGTGCGATGTGGAACATCATGATCGTGATGATGTCGAGGAGGAGGAGTTGGAGGAGGAGGACGAGGACGAGGAGGAGGAGGAAGAGGAGGAGGCGGAGGCGGAAGGGGGTGGGACTGAAAGAAGAGGACGGTCGTCACATGTGACACGTTTCGTCACTTGAGGAGCTCTCATGGAGCTCATATGGGCCGCCTCGGGGCTGTATCGCGCTGCTGTGAGGCAGTCTTGAGTCCCTTGGGGGCCTCGTGGGCCGCCTTTGGGCCGTCGTGGAGCTCGCTGAGGCCGTTTTGGGGCCCTTGGTCGTCTGGGAGGTCTCTTGAGGCCGTCGTGGGGCCGTCTTGGGCCGTCGAGGAGCCCTCTGAGGCCGTCTTCGGTCCCTCCAGAGGCTCTCTTGGTCATGGCTTACTCGGGGCCGCCCTGTACCGTCCAGGGGCCCTCTTGGGCCGTCTGGAGAGATTACAGGCCGGTCGTTGGAGGTAATTCGATATTTTCGGATGCCGAGATTCCAGTCTAGTTCAAGCGCCTTCGTACTTCAAGATTCGATCTGTTTTCGTTGTGCCCTATTCCCACATCCCAAGTGGGCCTCCTATTTTCTCTGCACACCTCCGCGCAGGATCTTTCCTCACCCCTCTCTTCCTCCTCGTCACCATCACCATCACAAACATCACACATCATCACCACCACCATCATCACCATAATCATCAGCATCAGTATCATCATAATCACTACCACCAGCCTATCAGTGTCATCAACCATCACCATCATTCAGTCGCTCTCAATTTACTCACATTTACTCATCACACTCTCACTCGGCATCATGTCATGGACCCGTCATGCGCATCGGCCATCGTTATCATCGCCATCAGCAACGCCATCGCACACCATGATAATCACCATCACCATTCCACCCTGATCATCGACCAAGCGGGAGCCTCGTCTGTGAGTGACTTGCGGGGAAGTCTCAGGCGAGAGCCCCCTCCCTATGGGGCCGCACTGAATGTCTGAATCCGAGCGTGTCATCGGAAACAAATTCCAGGCATAGTAGTTGAGCACCTCAAGGGGGAAAGTCGTGAGGATGTCTCGAGAGGGGGCCTCGTTTTGCAAGTGAATTGCGAGCGGGAGCCCCCTCCCCATGGGGCCAACAGTGCATGTTCGAATTCGAGCGGAACTCGTGAGGATGTTTCGAGCGGGGGTCTCGTTTGAGAGTGAATTGCGAAGAAGTCTCAGGCGGGAGCCCCCTCCCTATGGGGCCGCACATAATGTTCGAATCCGAACGGGTCATCGGAGACACTTACCACGCATAGCATTTGAGCACCCCGATGGGGCACATCGTGAGGATGTGTCGGGCGGGGGCCTGTTCTGAGAGTGACTTGCTGAGGAAGTCTCAGGCGGGAGCCCCCTCCCTATGCGGCCGCACATCATACTGGAATCCGAGCGGGGCATTGGCAACCTGTACCAGGCATAGCACTTGGGCACCCCAAAGGGGCACGTTGTGAGGATGTGTCATGCGGCGGCCCCGTTTGTGTGTGACTTGCGATGAAGTCTCAGGCGAGAGCCTCCTCCCTATGGGGCCCGCTGTTCATATTGGAATCCGAGCGGGCCATCGGCAACCTGCAGCAGGAGTAGTACTTGAGCGCCCCAAGGGGCAAATCGTGAGGATGTATCGAGCGGGGCCCTGTTATGTGATTGACTTGCTGAGGAATTCTCAGGCGGGAGCCCCCTCCCTGTGGGGCCGCACATCATATTGGAATCCGAGCGGGTCATTGGCAACATGTACCAGGCATAGTGCTTGAGCACCCCAAGGGGGCACATCGTGAGGATGTGTCAAGTGGGGGGGCCTCGTCTGTGCGTGAATTGCGAGGAAATCTTAGATCGGAGCCCCCTCCCTATGAGGCCCTCACGTTGTGTTGGTAATCCGAGCGGGTCATTGGGAACCTGTCAGCAGGAATAGCACTTGACCACGTCAAGGGGGCAAATCGTGCAGCTGTCTCGAGCAGGGGCCCGTTGTGTGAGTGACTTGCCGAGGAAGTCTCAGGCGGGACCTCCCTCCCTACATCGGCCCAATGAAAGTTCCTGGAATTTTCATCACGACGCTGGCCGGCGGAAGTCGACGGAAGTAAAACGAGGCGGAAGACGGGGGAAGTCCGCCGGAAGGCTTGCCAGTGTCAGCGGAAGTAAATGACGCCCCTGCCGAACCCCCTACCCCCGTAGAAGCCTAGCAATGTTGTCTTCCTCCGTGGGCCGGGCGGGATCCCGCCTGGCTTATTCCGCTTTAATATTATAAGTTTAGTTCAGGGCGATCAAAATCCCACCCATGAAAAATGGGGTAGACCAAAATCCCGGGCCGTTCACGGATCCCACCATGCTGGGATCGGCTCGAAGTAAGATGGGGCTCAAAAGTTGCAGTATTATTGCCGTGTTGGGGTCGTCTGGAGGTCATCTTGAGATCATATCCCGGTCATGTTTGGATCACGCAACCATCGCGTGGTCATTATGAGGCCACCCTGGGTGCGCTTGGATCCATCTTGTTGCCATCGGGCCATCTCGGCGTCACGCGTTGCTCATGTGTTTCGTCATCTGCGAGTCGGCCTGAGACGGTCCAGAATCCATGGCGGGATCGCGTTGGGGTGGCATCATCCTGGGTCCACTGGGCGTCATTGTCCGTGGCCTGAGGCATTCCTGGAAGCATGCTGTGGCCATGGGGCGTCTTGGGATCGCGTGCGTTCGAACGCTGAGCTCGCGCGCGCGACTTTTCATCTTGCCGACGGGCTTACATACATATGATTCCTCTTGCGAGTTTCCAAGGAAACTTTCGTTGGGGCCAAGCCTGTCCGAGCCCCCGCATGCCCGTTGTCATTTTGGCTCCAGATTCACTGGTGGGAGGTTGGGGACCTCGAGGACCTGAGGAACAAGCGGCCCGCTTTGGGAAGGACCGCCTGGACGGTCAGACTCAAGAGGTTGCTCAAAACTCAGAAGGCGCAGACTGTCGCCAAGCGGAAGTTTCAGAACTTCAAGAAAGTGTGCAAGGTCGTTTACCAGAGGAAGGGGGCGCACTCGGGCCTCTGACGCGCGTTGGCCATGACGCCGACTTGTCCCACTGCCGAACTGAATTGCCATCCCTGTCGCGCGGGATGTAAAAATCCACGCATCGGCCCAATGAAAGTTCCTGGAATTTTCATCACGACGCTGGCCGGCGGAAGTCGACGGAAGTAAAACGAGGCGGAAGACGGGGGAAGTCCGCCGGAAGGCTTGCCAGTGTCAGCGGAAGTAAATGACGCCCCTGCCGAACCCCCTACCCCCGTAGAAGCCTAGCAATGTTGTCTTCCTCCGTGGGCCGGGCGGGATCCCGCCTGGCTTATTCCGCTTTAATATTATAAGTTTAGTTCAGGGCGATCAAAATCCCACCCATGAAAAATGGGGTAGACCAAAATCCCGGGCCGTTCACGGATCCCACCATGCTGGGATCGGCTCGAAGTAAGATGGGGCTCAAAAGTTGCAGTATTATTGCCGTGTTGGGGTCGTCTGGAGGTCATCTTGAGATCATATCCCGGTCATGTTTGGATCACGCAACCATCGCGTGGTCATTATGAGGCCACCCTGGGTGCGCTTGGATCCATCTTGTTGCCATCGGGCCATCTCGGCGTCACGCGTTGCTCATGTGTTTCGTCATCTGCGAGTCGGCCTGAGACGGTCCAGAATCCATGGCGGGATCGCGTTGGGGTGGCATCATCCTGGGTCCACTGGGCGTCATTGTCCGTGGCCTGAGGCATTCCTGGAAGCATGCTGTGGCCATGGGGCGTCTTGGGATCGCGTGCGTTCGAACGCTGAGCTCGCGCGCGCGACTTTTCATCTTGCCGACGGGCTTACATACATATGATTCCTCTTGCGAGTTTCCAAGGAAACTTTCGTTGGGGCCAAGTATGCGGCCGCACTTCAGATTGGAATCCGAGCGGGTCATCGGCAACCTGTACTGTGCATAGTACTTGAGCGCCCCAATGGGGCATATCGTGAGAATGTGTCAAGCGGGGGCCTCGTCAGTGAGTGAATTGCAAGCAAGTCTCAGGTCGTAGCCCCCTCCCTATGGGGCCCGCGTGTGATGTTGGTAATCCGAGCGGGTCACTGGAAGCATTTACCAGGCATAGTTCTTGAGCACCCCAAGGAGGCAAATCGTGAGGATGTCTCGAGCGCGGGCCCCTCTCCGTCTGGGGCCCGCACTTCATGTTGGTAATTTGGCTCCTCCAGCCCGAATCTGATCTCCCTAAGGGGTGCCCACCTCCATGTTGGAGTCCGAGCGGGGTCATCCAAAGTTTGTAACGGCGTCAGTTTCTGGCTCCCGAGTCTTGAATGTGGAGGAAGTCTCGAGCGCGAGCCTTGTGAGTGAATCGTGAGGAAGTCTCGAGCGGGAACACCCGGAAAGCTTCCGAAGGTCACAGGAACCCCCAGGAGGCTTCAGGAAGCCACAGGAAGCATCAGGAGGCACCAGGAGGCACCAGGAGGCCCCAGAGACCGCAGGAGGCCCCGGAGCCACCAGGAAACCCTAGCACGCCCCAGGAAGTCTCCAGGAGGCCTGAGAGGTCCCAGGAGGCCCCAGAAGGCTCCAGGAGGCCCCCAGAGGCCCCAGGTGGCAGCAGGATGCCCCAGGAGGAGGCAGGAGGCCCAAGGAGGAAGAGGCCAGGACAGGAGGAGAAGGAGGCCAGGCTTTAAGAGCCCCCGGAGGCTCCAGAAGGCAACGGGGGGCCCCAGGAGGAGGCAGGAGGCTCAAGGGTGATGCAGGAGGAGGCCAGAGGAAGAGGCAGGACGAGGATGAGGGTGAGGGTGAGGATGAGGACGAGGATGAGGGTGAGGATGAGGATCGGGGTGAAGAAGATGATGATGTTGATGATGCTGGTGATAATGACGATGATGATCCTGACGACGGTGCGGTGATGATGATGAGGACGGTGATGGTGATGGTGATGATGCTGCTGATGATGTTGATTATTATTCTATGGTGATGATGCTGGTGATGATGCTGCTGATATTGATGATGGTGGCGATGGTGATGTTGATGATGATGATGATGATGATGACGATGATGATGCTGACGATGACGATACTGGTGATGATGACGATGATGATGCTGATGGTGGTGATGATGATGGTGATAATGGTGATGATGATGAGGGTGATGATGACATTGACAATGATGCTGATTAGGATGATGATGCTGATAATGATGACGACGCTGATCACGACGCCGATGATGGTGCTGCCGATGATGATGCCGATGATGATGCTGATGCTGATGATGTCGATGCTGCTGTTGATGGTGATGATGATGCTGATGGTGATTATGCTAATGGTTATGATGATGGCGATGCTGCTGCTGATGCTAATGCTAATGATGATATTGATTATGATGCGGTTGATGCTGGTGATGATGCTGAGGATGGTGATGATGATGACGATGATGATGATGATGATGATGATGATGATGATGATGATGATGATGATAATGGTGGTGATGCTGATGATGCGGTTGATGGGTGGTGATGGTGATGGTGGTGATGTTGGCGATGATGATGATGATGATGACGATGATGATGATGATGGTGATGATGATGATGCTGATGATGACGATGGCGATGATGGTGATGATGATGATGATGCTGATGCTGATGATGATGATGATGATGATGCTGATGATGATGATGATGATGATGATGGTGATGATGTTGTTGATGATGATAATGAGGAGGAGGAGGATGAGGAGGAGGAGAAGGGGGATGAGGGGGAGGTTGAGGAGCAGGAGCAGGAGGAGGAGCAGGAGGAGGCATGAGGAGGAAGAGGAAGAGAAAGAGACATAACGAGAAGGAGGGTCAGGACGAGGAGAAGGAGGAGGAGGAGGAGGAGGAGGAGAAGGATGAGAAGGATTAGCAGGACAAGGAGGAGTGCTCAGGGAGCCCCTGGAGGCCCCAAAAGGCTCTGGGACGCCCTGGGAAGATTCAGGAGCCCCCAGGAGGCCCCAGCAAGGTGCAGGAGGTCGATGGAGGAGGAAGAGGAGGCCGCAGGAGGAGGAGGAGGAGAAGATGGGAGGACGAAGAGGTGGAGAAGGTGGAGGCAGGAGTAGGAAGACAAAGGAGGAGACGGAAGAGGAGGAGGAGGAGGACGGGGACGAGGACGAGGAGGAGGAGGAGGTGGCGGAGGAAGCGAGGAAGGAGGGGAACGGAGGAGGAGGAGCAGCAGCAGCAGCAAGCAGAAGGAGGCGGGAGGCAGGAGGAGGCATGAGGAGGAGGAAGAGGAGGAGGAGGAGGAGGAGGAGGAGGGTCTGAACCGAATCTACTTCGTCCGCCTTCCTACTCCATGCTGTTACCTACTTCTTCCGACCCACGTGTACTGGGCTATTTGGGGGCTCTCTTGGTCGTCACTGAATGGGGTCGTCATGGAAGGAGGCATGTCTGCGCCCGAGGTCCAGAAGTTGCAGTCGGCGATGACCAAGTTCGCAGAAAGCAAGGCGGCCGACATCTCCAAGGATGAGGCTGTATCGGCCATGGGCAATGTCAGTGCCGCCGCGCAAGAAGCTCAGGCGGCTGTCACCGATGCCAAGATGTTTTTGGCTCAGAGGGTGCAGGATCGGCGTGAATTTAAAGTGGCCAAATGTTGCTGACGATCGCATGTGTTGCCGCATGTGTTCGTCACCGCGGTTGAGCGAGTAGAGTATGGCTGCAGAGTGCTTGGGCAAGGAGTTGGACAGCATGTTGGTACGGGCCATTTGAGCGACGGACGAAAACGGGATCGTCTTCACCGTTGGCGCTTCGCTGACCGCGTAAGGTCGCGCGTAAGCGCCCTCGTTTCGAGCGCAGCGTGCCGCACTGGCGGCGTGCGTAAGCCGCCGCGTAAGGTCGATATGTCATCTTGCATACGGCCCGCTTGCTTTCGTAGCCCATTTGTCAAGTGGCCCTTGATCTTGCAGCCCCGCAAACAACAGAGCCAGTTTGGGGCCCGCGCGGGCGATGGTGAGGCCGATCGGTAGATTGACAGCGAGATCGATGTGCAGGTAGTGCGGATGATGTCCCATGGTGTTGTCCCATGGTTGTCCGGTGATTGTCCCACGCTTGTCCCGTGGTTGTCCCGCGGTTGTCCAGGGATTGGTTCGCGTTTGTCTGGTGGTTGTTCCGCGGATGTGTAGGGATTGTCCCGTGGTTGTCACGTGGTTGTCCTGTGGTTCTCTTGTGGTTGTCCCGTGATTGTCCCGAGGCTCTCTCTCGGTTGTCTCTCGATTGTCCCGTTTGCAAATAGATGGATCGTGAGACCGATATGTGTGTATGTGAGTATACATGTACACTTGTGTATTCATCGGTACAGGCATATACATATGAATGTCTGATTCGCCCTCTTCCGCCGGCCCTTCACCTCGGATTGCTTGCATGGCCACGCTGGGTCGTTCGGTTGGTGTTTTTGTGTCTGGTTGTCTGGGTAGCAACTCGGCTGATTGGCTGGTTGTTTAGATGCATGGTTGGCAACTGATTTGGGCTATAGAAATTAATGATGAATGGTGGTGCTTCCAGTGCATGTTCGAGGGTTCGCGGCTTCGGGAGCGCACATATCTGTCTCTTTTCGGAGAGTCGTGGCCTCGGGTGCAAGGCCGACTTCTCTTGAAACGATGGGGTGGCCCAAAAGTGCCCCCCGAACAGATCTCCCAATCCAGAAGTTTACAACTTTGCTCGGGAGAGGGGATGGCGCTTTGGTGCAGCCTCCGCGGGGTGATTTCCTGGCCTCGGGAGCGCAGATCTGATGCAATTTATCTGGGTTGTGGCTCCAGAAGCGCTAATCTGTCACAATGTAGAAGGGGTTGTAGTTCCGGGGGCGCGAGCGCATTCTCAACCACCAGGGATTGTCACCTCGGAAGTGCGGGCCGCTTGTGATTTGCTAGAGATTGTTGCCGCGGGAGCGCGAGCGCATTGTAATCCGTAAGGGCTTCGCCCCCTGCCGCCGGCCCCCTCTCTCGGAGAATGGGCCATGGAAGAGCGGAGTCATGAGGCTTTAGCTTCGCCGTGAAGAAGTGTCGGGACCTGTTTGTTTTTCGACCCTGACCCTACGGATCTGCATGAGGGGTGCTGCCGAATGTCAGAAATGTGGCAAATCCCGTGTGATTTTGCACCCTGACCCTACGGATCTGCGTGAGGGGTGCCGCCGGATTTCAGAAATGTGGCAACTCCCTCGTGTTCTTGGACCCTGACCCTGCCGATCTGCGTGAGCGGTGCCACCGAATTTTAGAAATGTGGCAAATCCCGTGTGTTTTTGGACCCTGACCCTGCCTATCTGCGTGAGGGGTGCCACCGAATTTCAGAAATGTGTCAAACCCCATGTGTTTTTGCACCCTGACCCCGCCGATCTGCATGAGGGGTGCCACCGAATTTCAGAAATGTGTCAAACCCCATGTGTTTTTGCACCCCTGACCCCGCCGATCTGCGTGAGGGGTGCCACCGAATTTCAGAAATGTGTCAAACCCCATGTGTTTTTGCACCCTGACCCCGCCGATCTGCGTGAGGGGTGCCACCGAATTTCAGAAATGTGGCAAATCCAATGTGTTTTTGCACCCTGACCCCGCCGATCTGCATGATGGGTGCCACCGAATGTCAGAAATGTTGCACCCTGACTCCGCCTATCTGCGTGAGGGGTGCCACCGAATTTCAGAAATGTGGCAAATCCCATGTGTTTTTGCACCCTGACCCCGCCGATCTGCGTGAGGGGTGCCACCGAATTTCAGAAATGTGGCAAATCCCGTGTGTTTTTGTACCCTGACCCCGCCGATCTGCGTGAGGGATGTCAATTTTCACCCACCCCAGCAATTCAGAGCATACGAGTTTCCCGTTGTAAAAATACTCGTTTTGGGCCTCCCCCCCTCGCGCGGTCCATCAACAAGGAACAGTAAGCAGCAAGAAGTCAACAAGGAACAGTAAGCAGCAAGAAGCAGAATTGTAACAGTGGAAACTGGAAGCTGCAACTGGCGCAGGAAACTGCGAATTCCCGGCCCACAGCCTGGTGGCCTCACAAGGGGCTGGCGGATTCTATTATCGGTTGTAGCTTCGGGAACGCGAACGCGTTGTGATTTATCATGGCACCCCGCACCTATCAGCCGAAAAGGTATGCAACCGGAAAAAATCGGTGACCGAACACGTGCCCGAAGTTGTGGCCGAAAACGTAGGTTGAGCGAGATTGTGACCGAAATTGTAAATCGTCGTGGTTTCGAACCAAACATTTCGATCACATCCAGGCGCGGTCGGAAAATTTCGGGCGCCAGTTTCGGTCACGCTCGGGCAGATTTGTCGGCCACAGCTTCGGCCACGACGCCTCCCTCACAGAGACGAGGCTACGCAAGATTTGCAAGGGATTGTCGAACACGTTGTTTTTGAATAGAGAGAGAGAGAGAGGTGACTGGTGGGCTTGTTTTCCACCGCTTCTGGTGGCGGTGGTGGACAACAGGCCCATCCGAGGCTCTGGCCTCGGGGGCGCGACTGCGCGCGGTTAGTCTGCCTGGGCGTTGTGGGACCTCGGCGGGGGGGTACGGAGCAGCTCGGGAGCGCGGGCACTGTGTGCGAGCTGCAGGAGGTTGCGGCAACGGAAGCGCGAGCTTGCTGTGATTCACGACGATGGGCTTGTTTCCCACCACCACCACCACAAGTTGGGGGGGAGGGGGTCCTCCTCCTCCTCCTCCTCCTCCTCCTCCTCCTCCTCCTCCTCCTCCTCCTCCTCCCCCTTCAACTTATGGTGGTGGTGGTGGTGGTAGAAAACAGACCCATCAGTTGTGGCAACGGAAGCGCGAGAGCGTGGTGTGATTCACCAGGCATTGTGGTTTCGAGCGCGCAGGCCTGCGTAATTCGCGAAGCGGATGCGCTCTCGGGAGCGCGAGCGCGTCGTCATGGGCTAAATTGCCTCGGGAGCGCGAGGGCGTCGCAGCTCAGACAGGACGGTGGTCTTGGAGACGCAGGCTTGCTGCAGCTTGCTAGAGATCATGACCTCGGCAGTCCGTAGATCCGAGGCGGGAATGTTTCCATATCCACCGCCTGGAGGGTCAGTTTTCGGAGCCTCGGCAGGCGGTGGACATGGACATATTCGGGCCCCGGGGGCCGAAATATATCCATGTCCACTGCCCGCTGGGGCACCAGGACGTCGGTTCCCAGGCGGTGGATATGGATAAATCCCCGCCTCGCAGTATAGGGGTTGTGTATTGAGGAGCGCGAGTGTGGTGTGATCTTGTTACCTCGGGGACGCCATCTTGTCGCAAGTGTCTTGTGATTGGTGGCGAGCACGTCATGGCTGGCCAGGTTGTGGCATCGGGAGCGCGAGCGCGTCGTCATTTACAAGGGATCGTGGCCTCGGGAGCGCGAGTTTGCAGTATTTGGACGTTTGACGTTCCCCCCAACAAAACTTGAAAATGGGGCAACGTTGTTCTGACGTAGTAGAACACGTGTTTTGTTTCATCCGGGGTCGTCATTGCATGAATAGCGGCCGTTATAGCATTGGACCCAGAAAGGTTATACTTACAACATTGTGAGTTTTCGCACTGGAAGTGTCGCAGGGAACGGGAACACCTGGCCCTTGCAGCCTGTTGCCCCCAGTGTACCAACGGATGATGAATTCGATGGATCGAGATATTGAGACCGAGGGATACAGAGCAACATAGATTGAAATCGTTGGATCGAAGGGTAGATAGTGTGGGCTCGTAGAACGGGATGGCAATACCGACCGATTGATCGTTCGCGAATCCAATCCAACGCCAATCACAAATCTAACATTGCACCCACCCACCCGGCCTCCTTATCACTCGACGGGTGGCCCCACAGGTCGTAGACCCGTCTCAGGAGGTCCCCAGATACCTCTCCAGGGAGGAGCAGTGTCGAACGTCTGAGACCTAGATCCCCTCACCTGGAGTCTCGATCCTCGAGCCTCGATCCTCCCGTGAGTCTGCTGCTCATGGCGCTTCCTTCCTCGTGGGTCCCCCCCGAGGTGGTCCGCTGCGCATGGCCCGCCGAGCCTCCTGGCCCCACTCGTGGCAGCCTTCCACGCAGTCCGTAGCACGTCGCCCGTGGAGGAGGAAGAGGAAGAGGAAGAGGAGGAGGAGGAGGAGGAGGAGGAGGAGGAGGAGGAGGAGGAGAACGGTGCTCGAGGATCGAGGCTCGACTCGCTGTCGCCGGCGGGTCGATTCTTCGGGGGCGCCTCGGCTGGCCTTTAGGGACCCCCCGGGACACTGGAGTCCTTCCGAGACTGGCAGTGAGAATTCCCCGAGCGCCCTCGGAAAGTGGATCGGCAGGTGGGCGACGGAAGAAAAAGGTCGTTTGCGTCGACATGAGCGCGTAAGGTCGCGCGTAAGCGCCCTCGCCTCCAGCGTAGCGCACCGCGCTGGCGGCCCGCGGAAGCCACCGCGTAAGGTCGCGATGCCGTCTCGCGTAAGACCCATCCTTGATAGTCGCTTGAGCTGCGGCCATGGCCACGGCAGAGCTGCTGCGGTGCGAGCTGGGCATCTATGAGGCCGCGGGGAACCGCGGGGAAGACCGGGGACGGGACGGAGAGAGAGAGAGAGAGAGGGCCGCGGACGGCCCGGGGGCGCCCACGAAACACGTGGCCTGGTGCGGTCGGGCTGGGGCATGAGATCGAGGTCGGCTCGGGGAGGGTACCCCCGAGTGTTTGTTGGGTCCTACCTGTGGCAGTGGTGTTTCGGAGCCAGCCTCGACCCATCATGTCCAGACTCCGCTCCCCCTTTCCCCTCCCCGCTATGACCTAGGCGTGAGATCAAGGTCGGTTCGGGGAGGGTACCCCCAAGTGTTTGTTGCATCCTACCTGTGGCAGTGGTGTTCGGGAGCATCGGCCCATCATTTCCCGGCTCCGCTCCCCTTTCCCCCCCGCTATGGCCTAGGTATAGGATCGAGGTCGGTTCGGGGAGGGTGCCCCCGAGTGTTTGTTGGGTCCTACCGTTGGCAGTGGTGTTTTGGAGCCTCGGCCCATCTTTTCCGGGCTCCGCTCCCCTCCCCCCCCCGCTATGGCCCAGGCATAAGGTCGAGGTCGGTCCGGGGAGGGTACCCCCGAGTGTTCGTTGCATCCTACCTGTGGCATTGGTGTTTTGGAGCATCGGCCCATCATTTCCGGACTCCTCTATCCTCCTCACCCCCCTCCCCGTTATGGCCCAGGCATAAAATCGAGGTCGGTTCGGGGATGGTGCCCACCGAGTGTTTGTTGGATTGTACTTATGGCAGTGGTGTTTCGGAGCCTCGGCCCATCATTTCTGGGCTCCGCTCCTCTTTCCTCCCCCGTTACGGCCTAGGTATAGGATCGAGGTCGGTTCGGGGAGGGTACCCCCGAGTGTGTGTTGTATCCTACCTGTGGCAGTGGTGTTTTGGAGCCTCGGCCCATCATTTCCCGACTCCGCTCCCATCTCCCCCCTGTTGTGGCCTGGGCATAAAGATCGGTGTCGGTTCGGGGATGGTAACCCCGAGTGTTTGTTGGACTTTACCTATGGCAGTGGTGCTTCGGAGCCTCGGCCCATCATTTCCTGGCTCCGCTCCCCTCTCCCCCCCGTTGCGGCCTAGGCATAAGATCGAGGGCTGCTCGGGGAGGGTATCCCCGAGTGCTTGTTGCATCCTACCTATGGCAGTGGTGTGTTGGAGCATCGGCACACCATTTCCCGGCTCCGCTCCCCTCTCCCCTCCCGCTATGTCCTAGGCATAAGATCGAGGTCGGTTCGAGGAGGGTACCGCCAAGTGTTTTGCTGTATCCAATATATGGCAGTGGTGTGTTGGAGCTTCGGCCCATCATTTCCCGGCTCCGCTCCCCTCTCCCCCCCCCGCTATGGCCTAGGCAGAAGATCGAGGTCAGCTCGGGGAGGGTATCTCGGAGTGTTTGTTGCATCCAACCTATGGCAGTGGTGTTTTGGAGCCTCGGCCCATCATTTCCTGGCTCCGCTCCCCTCTCCCCCACCTTCTGGCCTCCGCGTCCCCTCCTCCCCTCCTCCGCCCCCCCTGCTCCGTCCCCTCCGCTCGTCCCCCATCCACCTCGCAAAACCTCTTCGTGTCTGTTGGCTGTTCTTGTGCATCTCGGGGGAGACTATACCCTCGGTGCTCTTCGGTTTGGCTGGCGGAGGGTCTCGTGGTCTCGTGCTCTTGAGGGATGTTCTTCTGTCCCAGGTCCGGCCGTACACAGTATCGGGCTCCTTTGCGGGACGTTTTCTCGTTTGTGTGTTGAAGGCTCCAGTTGATAAGGGCCCCCCGCCCCAGCCACCGAGCCTATCGGCCTCGCTGCAGGGTGGCATCCGCGCCCTGGCCCGCCTGGCCGCCCGCGTCTCTGAAGCAGGCGATGCCGGGTGCCTGCGTTGCTGCCCCTGCCAGGAGGCGAAGAGCTTCAGCGAGTCCCTGCGGAAGGCCATGGTGGTCGACCTGGGTAAGCTGCAGCAGAGGCTGACGCACTGCCAGGTCGAGCTCGCGATGCTCTCGAAGCAGTGCACGGAGTGGGAGCAGGGGTTCGTGGCCCGGGAGTTGGTGCGCGATGCCGAGACTGGCCTGGAGCAGCTGCAGCTCCGAGCGCAGGACTGGGCGTGGCAAGAAACGTGGGCTTCAGATGAGCCGGTTGGACCACATGGACCACCGCTGTCCTTGGCCTCCCTTCTGCTCCTCCTCTCTCTCACCTCCGCTCCTCGTGCCGCCGATGCATTTTGAGACGGACTCGCAGTGCAGTGATGGCGACCTCTTGCCAGGTGCACGTAGTATCCTTGCGCACGAAATTGGTCGGCGGAATCGATTTGCAAAACATTGGGCTCCAATGCCAACGGGACAGCTGTAATTGCCCAGTGATGCGCACAGCTTTCAGGAGAGTGGCAACAGAGCGGCAAGAGAGCGCGGGACGGCGCGGGAAAGTAGCAGGACCTCGCCACTTTCCTGCACCTGTCTGAGCTTGGGTCTGAGGGGTACCCATCGGGGTGGCGCTGGGCAATTGCCCCCCCATCTGGACACGGAGGAAGGCGGGAGGGATACGAGGGAGCACCACGGGAGGGGCTGCAGGAGAGGTGGCGATCTTATGACGTGTTGGCTTCATGCGCTGCTGCCTCCCCCACGACAGAGGACGCTGCCAAGCTGGTGGCGCCGCTGCTCCAGGACGACACGTCCGCCCTCGTCAGGGCTGCGCACGTCCAGACCCTGGCGGGCTGCCTGCGGGGCTTCATGCAGAAGTCCGGCGAGAGCGCCGCCGACATCTTTTCGAGGATCGATGGGCCTGTTTCCCACCACCACCTCCATAAGTTGGAGGGGGAGGGGGTCCTCCTCCCCCTCCCCCTCCTCCTCTTCCCCCTCCTCCTCCTCATCCTCTTCCTCCTCCTCCTCCTCGTCCTCCACTTCCTTCCTCCCTCCAACTTATGGTGGTGGTGGAAAACAGGCCCATCAAGGATCACCCGTGGTGCGAGCGCCACCGCCGCCGACTTCAAGAAGTTCGTGGAGGGACTTCCCGAGCTCTGCGGAGGGGATGAGGGTAGCTTCACCGAGGATCAGGCGGGCTCGATGTTCTCCCACATCGTGGGCGAGAAGGGCAATATGTACGCGGCGGACCTGCAGCCGCTGCTGCGGGACCGCTCCATCTGCATGGCCGGTGTGCCGCTCGTCGACGCGGCGGAGGACGGCCAAGAGGTTGGGCAGATCGAGGTCGGAGAGGGGGTGGACATCATGGAGCAGAAGAAGGACAAAGACGGCAGCACTTGGGCTCGGTGCACCCTGCTGCGGGACGCCTCCGTCGCTTGGGTATTGCACACGAGCAGCGACGGCAGCTCCAACTTTCAGGAGTCGTCGTCTGTAGGGCAGATGCAGAGCATGAGCGCTGTGGTGAAAGCGATGCATCAAACATGCGGGGAGATGTGTCAGGCTGCCGATCGAAAGATCATCGAGCTCGTAGGCTACAAGCAGGGCCCACTTGTGGAAGTGAAGGGGAAGCTCCAAGAAGTCCGCACCAAGCTTGGCCAGGAGCAGTCGAAGGCTACTCAACTCAAGAAGCAGGTAAGCGATGCGATTTCAAAAGTGGAGTCGGCAGCCAAGAAGGAGTTGCAGAGCGTGCTGGAAGGGAAGTGGAAGGCAATGGGCGAGTGGTCCGTCAGGGAGGGGACCGGGGCCGTTGAGGCCGCGGAGGCGGAGGCCGCCACGTTCGTCGAGAAGGCGAAGGCAATTGGCACGAACCTGAGTGTCTCCCAGGTGG
>CAUYUJ010014539.1:111758-139258 GCA_963575745.1 Prorocentrum cordatum
CGACGACGACGACGACGGCGGCGGCGGCGACGACGACGACGACGACGACGACGGACGAGGACGACGACGGACTATGACGACACGGCGATGACGACGACGACGACGACGACGACGACGACGACGACGACGACGACGACAGCACCGCAGCACCACCCCACACCCACAGGGGGAGGGGCGGGAGCACCGGCACCCCCTCCACCACGCCACGCCCACAGGGCCACGACCACGGGGGGGGGGGGCGGTAGGGAGATCCCATTCGAGAGGCCTTCAGGAGGCTCACGGGCGTTTATCATCCAGCGGGGGGGAGGGGTGCCGATCTCATTAGCATTGGGGGGGAGCCCTGGATCACGTATAGTTCCAGAGCGTTCCGGAACGCCTTCAGCGAGATCCAATGCGCTCTGGAACAGCCGCGGCGCCCAATGCATCCTGCCGAAGCGCCAGATCCTGGATGTCGCCTGCTTATCCTGGTCCTATGTTGCCTCAGCCCTGGCTTCTTCTTGCCCCGAGCTCGGGCGCCCTCCTTTCGGAGGTTGATAGACCTCCTACCCTGACACGTCGATTAGCGAATTGGCCGTTTTCGGTTCGCGAGGGGGCGTCACGGCCGTTACTTTTTGGGTCCAGGTCCGTCGGTTTCGGTCCCAGGCCGTTTTCACTGAGGGGAGGGTTATTAAAGGGAGGTTTGCCCACCGCCGATCCTTCTCGCGAACAAATCGTGACGAAGGGGCTCCTGAGCTCCAAGCCACCAGCCCCGAACGGGAGCTCTCCCGCTGTGACGATCCAGGGGGGCGGCGTTTTGCCCTCCTTCTGAGAACCTTGCCCCTGCGGGTCCGACGGCATCGGACACCCCCGCGGGGGTTCGCTTGAATGCAGACATCTTTCGGATTCTGACCCAGGGCTGGACCTGATCGGTGTTTTGGCGATTTCGTGGGCCGTTTTCGTTTCGACTTCGTTTTGCGGTAAAGGCGGATTGAAGACAAACCGAAGGAAAACGAAAACAAAACGAAAACGAAAAACACTGTTTAGGTTCAGCCTTGCTTGAAGGCAGACATCTTTCGAATTCTGACCCCCAGCCCGCGCTGCAGAAGTCGGACCTGCAGGGGCAGGGTTCACGTGCTGTTGCCGCGAACCGGAGCCAGGTCTCGGAGCTCGGGGGCGCTCCAGAGGGGGACGCGAAGCAAGGTGTGCAGACACCACGGCCGGAGCCGCCAGGATCTATCCCAGATCTCGTGCCTCCCTCTTCTTCTTTCAGTGCTCTCCCCAGCGTGGGGGGGGGAGGCGGGGCGCCGTCTCCCGGGCGGCTGGGAAGTTCATGCCCTCCTCGGCGGCACGTGGGGTTTATGAATTTCCCTGCAGCCTTTCAGGCGATCGCAAGCCGTTTCCATGGGAAATCGCGGATTCTCGCCGCCGAACGAGGCGGCACCGGCCGCATTTTGGGGAGGGCACCTCCCCCGATCCATGGATTTGGCGACCACGCGCCAAATCCATGGATCGCTGATCCATGTTTGCGCGCCCCCAGATGAATTTCCCTGCCGCCCTGGGGCCAGCGTCCCCGACGGCGGAAGACTGCAAATGCCATCCGGCCGCCTGCAGCAACTGCGCCACCGTGCCAGCGAAGCACTCTGTGCGGCGACCCTTCGAGCAACGTCGCGGGAAGGCCGTCGAATGTGGCACCTCTCGGGCCCTCTTAGGGCCCTTGTTGGTCCCCCCTGGGGCCGTCTTGGGGGCCTGCTGGGCCGTCCAGGGGCTCTCTTGGCTGCCTGGGGGGTCTCTTCGGACCGTCGTTGGGCCGTCTTGGGGCCTTGTTGGTCCGCTTATAGGGGCCCTCCTGGGCCGTCTTGGGTCCCTCGGAGCCTTCCTGTGCCTTTTTGGAGCTCTCTTGGAGCTGTCCTGGGCAGTCTAGGGGCCCGTTGGAGCTCTCAGTGGGCTCCTCAGGGCCTTGTCCTTGAAGATTACGAGTGGACCGATCCTCGAAAGAAGACCTCGACCGATCAATACGCTTAGAAGCATCAACGCTGTTGGTTTCTCGAGAGCACCCTGGACGGCGTCTTGGAGATGTAGTCGTCGGGGTCTGTGGAGGCCTCTTGGGACCTACCGGGCTCCTCTTTGGGGCATTTGAGTTTGTCTGGAGGTACTGTTGGGCCGTCTTGACGGCCGTGGCGACCTGCCTGGGCCGTCGTGGGAGCCGTAGCAGAGGGGGTTCTTGGAAAGTTACAGAACCCATGTCAGACATCATTGGGGACTCATACTACCACGCCCAAGCATGCCAGGGGTGCACGGTGCCCGATACCAGTTCTGGTGCGCTACATGAGCAGGAGCAGCCGGAGGAAGACCAAGGAGGTATTGTCGGGCGTTGCGCACGGGGGGGCGAGGGCTGCAGGAAAGGGGCCCTAACGGGGCCCCAAGGCGACCCCATGGGGCCCCGAAGGTGCGCGGAAGGCGCACACTTCTTCACACCCCACCGTTCTGAAGCAACCCCACCCTGCTTCACACCTTTCTTCACCCCCACCTGTCGGATGGCCCCCCGTGAAGCACCGCCCGAGTGTTGCTTCTCCGCTCCCCCCCTCGAGTCCGGCTGGATCTGCGTGGCGGGGCAGCTGCGGCCGTGGAGCCTGAAGTGCGTGTGCCAGCAGGCAGACGGGGGCTACCGAAAAGCGCCCCCCCCACCTGCAGTCAACCCGCATAGGAAGGATGGGCAACCTTCCCAAGGGTACCCTTGCATCCTTGCATTCTCGGCCCATCCTTGGCCGCTTTCGCTGGCCGCGCCCCGCTCGAAAAGCTTCGAAATGGGCGTCGAAGGCCCTGCATCCTTATCGCGCATCCTTACTATACTGGTTGACTCTGCCCCTCAAGAGGCGTCGGTAGGGCAGGGTCGCGGCGTGTCGGCCGGCGACGATCCCGCCGCTTGCTTTCAACGCTTCGGGGGTGGACAGAACCCCCACCCACCCTGACACGTCGATTAGTGAACTGTCGGCTTTCGGTTCTCGAAAAGGGCACCGCAGCCGTCATTTCGCAGGCTTGCGCCCACCAGGTTTACGCCCGAGGTCGTTTTCACGAAGCCGCGGTTTGCTAAAGAAGGTTATGTCCATCCCCGAACGTTGGACGCCGCCGGCAATCCAGAATCGGTCAGTGTTGACCGATCTGACGTTTTGGAAACGGTCGATCTCGTTCTAGGCTGAACGAGTCCCGTGGTCTGAGAGAGAAGCGCCAGAGTCGGCACGACACGGTCCTGCCGCAATCCGAACCCACCCTTTGCCGCTTATCGGTCTCGGAGGAAGAAGATGCGACACCACCACCACCACCACCACCACCACCACCACCACCACCACCACCACCACCAGGGGGGCCACGTCGTCCAACAAAAATGCCCCCCCGAGCTGTGGACGGGGGATGCCTCGAGCGAGAGGAGGAGACAACACCACCAGGATGATCCCCCCTGGCTCTTCGCACTGGTGGTGGTGGTCTCCCACAGAGTATGTTAAAGGAACGTTGCAAGTGTAAGCTATTTGGCGCAAGCTATGTGATGTGAGTTGTGTTGTGCAGAACACGAGGTGCAAGCTAGCAGCTAGAGGTGGCCACGGTCTGCAACGTGGCGAATCCTCGCCAGACCCACCCAGCGCACGAGGCGGCCACGAAACGGCTACTGGCGGCAACGTGGAACATCCTCGTTGAACACCGTTTTCTGACTAAGTCTCTCTCTCTCTCTCTCCATCTGTACTTAGATAGATCGAATCCCGCTCCTCCGCTGCGTCATCGTACTTGTCTTTCTCACTGGCCTCCGTGTACGGCCAGTATCTCGCCCTGTCACTATCGCCCCATACCCTCCGGCTCGCAATCCATCTCTCTCCCGTATCAGCGGACAAGATGGAGTTTTGGCTTCACTCAGGGCGACCTGTGAAGGGGGAGGAGGGGAGCAAATTCACACTCCTTGGTGCCGAAGTGAGAAGAAGACCAGCAGGAGGAGAATGACGACGAAGTGGGGCAACCATTTTGGCAACGAGTCAGCGCAAAGTGTCAGGGAACATTCTGAGCCGCTTCATGCTACGGGTTCCCTCGGTGAGCCGTCACCCTTCCCCTCGTCCGTCTCCTCCGCCTCCTGCTCCTCCTTGCTTCTCTCTCTCTGGGGTGGTTGAGGCTGTGACTTTCACCGATGGGTTCGCCGAGCTTCAGGAGGTTGAGAAGGAGGAGGAGAAGGAGGAGGAGGAGGAGGAGTGGCAGGAGGGAGGAGGGAGGAGGAGGAGGGAGGAGGAGGAGGAGATAGGAGAATGAGATAGGAGCAGGGGGGGTGGGAGGAGGAAGAGGGGGAGCAGTGAGAGGAGGTGGAAGAGGAGCCGTCGTCGTAATGAGTTGTCCTCCTCGGCGCTCCTGGGCCGTCCGAGGCCGTGTCCTTCACCGACGGCCTGGCCGACCCGGAGCCGCACGGCGGCCGCGCGGCCGAGCCAGGGCAGAAGCGGGGTGCTCAGCGTCGGGGATCGGCCGGGATCCCGGCGGTCCTGTGGTGCTCGGCGAGGAGGGGTGGGGCAGGATCAGGCGATCGCAAACATGGATCACGGGGGCGTGGATTAAAGACTGGTCCCGTTTCCATGGGAAATCGCGGATTTCCGCCGCCGAACGAGGCGGCCTTGGCCGCATTTTGGGGAGGGCACCTCCCCCGATCCATGGAGTTGGCGACCGCGCGCTAAATCCATGGATCGCTAATCCATGTTTGCGCGCCCCCGACAGGAGGGGAAGGGAGGGGGGGGGCAGGGATTGGCGAGGAGGGGGCGAGGTTGGGGGGGAGGAGGGGGGTGGATCCTGGTGATCCCTCCCTCGACTCGGCGAGGAGGGAGATGAGGGCAGGAAAGGGGGGAGGCAGGAGGGGGAGGGCGGGGGCAAGATCGGAGTGCTCAGCGTCATGGACTGTCGCGGTACCTGGCGATCTCTTGGCTCGGCGAGTGAGAGGATCAACGACAAGAGAATATTGCGCAAGGTCTGCACAATCACCACGCCTTTTTTCCCGGGTTTGAGGTCTAGAGTCTGGGGGGTTCCCATGAGCACCTCGTCTGCCCCGCGCGGAGGGAGGAGCGAGGGAGAAGGGAGAGGAGGAAGAAGGTGCGGTGAGTCCGCCGTCCTTCCGGGGGGGGGAGGGTCAAGCTTCAGGGGGGGAGCGGGACTTCGAGGCGGCAGGTGCTTCTGGGAGGAGGGGCCGCAGGACCAGAAGCACGAGCGGGAATCGGACGAGGGACAAGAGGGTGGGGGTTAATTCCAACATCGTTAGTGACTCTTGGGTTTACACTGGCCTTCCTCCTCCTCGTCCTCCTCCTCCTCCCCCTCCTCCTCTTCCTCCTCCTCCTTCTCCTCCTCCTTCTCCTCGTCCTCCTCCTCCTCCTTCTCCTCCCCCTCCTCCTCTTTTTCCCGGCGCAAGCTCAACAAAGGACGCAATGGTGAAGAAGATGCGATTAAACGCCGCCCAGGGTCTGCTTAACAGGGCCCGCAGTTAGCGGTCGCGTATGGCCATTTTGTCTTGCTGTCTTGTACGCGAGTTTGTCGGTAGCGCCTAGTTGCGCAACCTTATCAGTATCCACGGGTGACGTGTTGGCGACGACCCACAGCCAACAAACGGTCCGATGAGCGTTTGGCCAATGCGAGATGAGACGGAGTCTGGTCGATAACTGTTTGCGGCATGCCTTGCATATCCCATCTTCGTCGGCATACAGCCGCCGCTCAGTGCGCGCGCCGTGCTTGACCCAAGCGTGCGTCAACATGGCTTGGCGCGTCGCAAAACAACGTGGGCACTGCATGTAAGAGACAGAGGCGATCCCACCACTGCCAGTTGCATCGCGCGATGCATTACACACATACACGAAGAAACGAATGTCATGATCGTTGTCTTCCCACTGCTGAACGCTGTCAACCATGATGCGCCACCAGGGGGCCGAATCCACCGCCCGGTCGGGCTGCAGTGGAGAATCAATGGCAAGATGACAAGTGTGCTTTCACTTGTCTGACCCACGGACTCATTTGACGGGTCCCGTCCCCTCTGTCACGCCCTTCAGACAGCAAAGCAAACAACGCATGACTGGCGAAGCGGAGAAGACGAGCAAGATACACAAGCCTCCTCTGCAGCAGCATGCAACCTAAGGACACCAGGCCAGCATGTTCCCGAGAATGAATGTCAGAACCTGTTCAGAACTCTCACATAAGCATTGTATACAAACGTCGACAAGACCAAGCTATGTCAGAACAAAGTGCGAAGCGACACTCGGAGAGCCGGGTGTTCCCAAACAGCTTCCGGGCGAAGGGCGCGTACGAGCATAGCGGGTTGCTTGCTTTCTGGCTCGCATATGGATATGGGATGCTTGACCCGCCCACCGCCGTCACAGAACCAAGGTGTTTATACCCAGACACAACATGCAAAAAGGCACCGCTTTGCAGGGGGATCCCAAAACGGTTCTGAGTACAACCGTT
Organism: Prorocentrum cordatum; assembly: GCA_963575745.1. Classification (NCBI taxonomy): domain Eukaryota; class Dinophyceae; order Prorocentrales; family Prorocentraceae; genus Prorocentrum; species Prorocentrum cordatum. The sequence goes on from CAUYUJ010014539.1 coordinate 118,203, forward strand.
CATGTTGTGGTCGGGCGCGCCCGCACCGCGAAATTGCAAAAAAGTTTGAATGTTGTTTTTTGTTCCAACCATGGGCAAACGGAAAGACGAGAAGTTTCCAACGAACGCTTCTAGCAACGCGCGCGCGGCTTCCCACAGCAGGCGGGGCAAGCACCCGAACGACACCACGCACAAATCGTCAACCACAACTACTTACAGCATCTTCCTCTTGTCGGCTCTCTGCGGCGTTCTCCGCCCAGAAAGGGCGTTCATGGCGCTTCATACGTAAAGTTACGCCGGCGCCTTGCAGCCTTGATCTCAAAGCAAGTATAATATGAGCGTAAGCGCTGTTATGGACGGCCCCACCAAGCTTGCATCATTGCCTCCCCCCTTCATGGCGCACACGAGTGTGTCGCACCCTGGGCATTGGAACCAGGATTTCGAATGTATTCCGCAAGCGAGCGCCGACACTTTCGGATCAACCTCCATTTGCTCAAAGGCAGCGCCATGCGACTCGATGCGCTCGCAGATCGATCCACCCAGCAACCTCCAGAGAACAACCACACTTGACGAGATAGTCGGCACCGGGCGCTGCGTCGCTTCCAAAATCATTCGGCCACCCGAAAAACGAGCTCTCGCAGGACTTGGTCAAAAGTTTTCGTGAGATCCACCAGCCGCGCAAGCGCTCACTGAGAGGCAAGCGCGGCAAAGTCGAGACAATTCAGCAAGAAGTGGTGCCAAAATCGGCGCTGCGGCCCAGAAAGGTGCCACTCCTCTTCCTCTTTCTCCCCCCACCCCCCCCACCCGCCCCTTCTTCCTCCTCTTTCCTCCTCCAGGCTCCGTATTCGCGCGGGCCCTTCCGCGCTCCGCAGAGCCCCCCCCGGGGGTTCGGGGCGGGGGCAGCCGCGCCTGCGAGGCGGCTATGGCCGCCAGCGTGCCCCCCCTCCGCGGGGGCAAGCGCAAGCGCCTAGCGCTCTGGCCGCAGGCGCCGCCGCTGCCGGCGGGCCGCGGGCGGGGGGGCGTTCGCGTCGATGTGGGGCCAGCAAAACCTCGCGAGCGCGGCGCGGCAGGACGCGGCCGCGGCGGCGCTGAAGGGGCGCGGCATCACGGGCCCCCCGCGCACTCATGCGCGGCAGGTCTTGGCGGGGAGCTCATCGCAAGACGGCGGCGGCCACGCGGCGCCGCGTCGCTCGCGTCGGCTGGGGGAGGGCGAGGATGGTAAACGAGAGCTGCGTCTGCGCTCTCCTCCTGTCGAAGCGCCTTACGACGCGGGCGAGCTGGCGCTCGCCCCTGCGGGCCTGGGAGGCAGAGGAGGCGTCGCCCGCGTCGCTTCGGGGTCACTGATGATTGCGGGCTTCGTTTTCCATTGCCCCCCCCTGCCGCCGCCGGCGAGGGGCGAAGCGGCGGCGCGGCAAGGCGCGCGCAAGTCTGACCCTTCACTTCGACGAGGCCACCGTCGTCGGCCCGCGCGTCGCGGAGACGGAGAACTGCGCGGGCAAATTCGCGCGCGATTGGTGAGCGCGCTCCAGGATGACGCGCCGGACGCGACCTGCCAGGCAGGCCGCGCGCCCTTTGGCGCGCAGGGAGTTCCCGCGCACATGCAATGCATCTCCCCCTTTCAGAGCGCGAGCGCCCTCTTGGAGCGCGGCGGCGGGCGGGGGAGATGGCGAGTTGCCGCCGCGGCGTTGGGCCGCGCCTCCATCGCCGCGAAGCTGCAGCCCCCCCCCCCCCCCCTCTATCAGCCCCCGCTTCGGGAGCGCCGGGGCCGCGATGCCCGGCGCGGGCAGGGCGGAGACCCTTCGGCGCCCCCCCAGGGCCCCCGATGAGATCAACCTCTCGCTCGACATCCTGGAGAGCAGGCCAGCCGCCACGGGGCGCGCAGCATTAGTCGTGGGCTCGTCGCGCATGGCGGCGCCAACATGTCTCGACGGCGGCCGCGAAGCCTGACGTCGAGCGCAGGATGGGCGATCGCAAATGCAAGATGATCAGCGAACGGGCGGCCCCAGTGCCCCGCGCGACCGCGACGGAGGCGGAGGCTGCGGCGGAGAACATTAAATCGGAGGCCGCGCAGTTGGGGGGGCGCCGTTCGGAGCTGCACAGCTACCCGCAGGCGCCGTCGCGCCGGCGACGACGGGGTCGCGGGCGGCCGGCGCGCGCGGAGGGGGAGTTGCGTCGCGCATGGCGGGCTCGAGTCATGGAGTTGGCGCCGAGACTAGCAGGATCATTGGTTCGCGCGGGCATGTCAGCGAAGAGCGGGAGCTGCGGGCGCGCGCCAGCTGCAATCCTAGCCGCGAGCGGCTGGCCTTCCACAGCCGCGACCCGCTCGACGGCTGCCTCGCAGGCCCCTCTGCCACCGCCCCGTTCTGCCCAAATGCGTTGGCCTTGCGTCTGGTGGATTGGAGCAGCGCCGACGACTGCGCCGTCCCAGGCGATTTACGACTTGTCCCAGGAGACGGTGAAGCGCGGCACGGGGGACTTCAAGGCGACGGTCTAGATTTTGCGGCGGGCGAAGACCGGCACGGTTGCCCCGACTTGGTGGACGCCGTCGATAGTGCCGAGGATGGTGGCGGGCGCAAGCCGGCTCGGCAACCCTTCCCTGCGCGGGCCTGGGAGCTCGCCCCGCGCCAGGCCTCTCCGAGCAACCTCGAGGCCCAGATCCGCGCGATCGCTTCCAACTGCGATGTCTAGGCGGTGCGCGGGCTGCGCGGACTGGCCCCCCACGTTCGGCGAGCGCGGCAGCGCCCTGACGCGCGCGATGGGAAGGAGGGGGTGGCGGGAGGGCCGCCAGCGCACGCGCCCGTTCTGGCGGGTCACGGCGCGAGGGGGCCCGATCCGAGGCGGCCCTTTTTCGGCCCCCATCAGGGGCGTCCATCTGCGCGCGGGCGTCGGCGGGGACACGTCGCGGCGACAGCGGGGGCCGTCGCGCGGATGGATCGCAGCTCGGGCGAAGCCGTCCCGCGCAAGAACTGCGGCGCCACCGGCGCCTTCGGCTGCTGTCGGAAGCAGGACCTCGAGCGCGGCGCCGCTGCCCGCCTCGAGGAGAACGATGAGCTCGAGGACGCCGACCTGGCACTCGCGACGGGCATCTCGCTGCTGCGCCGCCTGGCCCTGGCGGCGATAGCGCCGGCAGCGGACGGCGGGGCGGCCGCCCGCGGCGACTCCGGCTGCGCCCTGGGCGACGCGTCCGAGCCAGAGATCCCCATGCAGAACTACAACATCGCGGCGCGTCTCGAGGCTGCTTCATGGGCAACATTCCGAAGACGCAGATCCGAGGCACAGCGACGTTAGTTTGGGCCGGGTGCTGGCGGCGAGGGCCTACAACGGTCAGAAAAGCCCCTGGCAGGGCTCGCCCCGCGCCCCCCCCCCCGCCGGGCGAATCAGTCGTTCGCGGGGAGCGGGTGTCGACGCGGGTTGGAGCTGGAGCGCCCAGGGGCCCCGGTCAACGCAGCGAACAGCAGCGGCAACGAGCTCAAGATCAGGCTCCAGGCGATACAGAAGGGGTGGATGATGGCGCAGGGCATCTGGCATTCGCCTTCGCCAGCGCGCGCGACGAGGCTGCTGTGCATTTCCATGGTCAGCGGCGCGCCCTCGTCTGGCGCGGTCGCCTTCTGCTGGGCGGGCTCGGGGACCGCGTAGTTGCGCGGTGCGCTGGCTCGTAAGCTACGTTGCGCGATGGGAAGTGCGGCTCGGGCTGACGCCCACCATGCGCGGGCAGTGAGCTCGCGCGGGGGTCATGGGCGCTGGAGCCTGGAACCTCCGCAGGGCGAAAGCAAACTAGGGAGCGCTCCCGGAAGTTTCCCGGACCTTGTCAGGTTGTCCCGAAGAGCGCTGCCAGCGCCGAGCGCTGCCGAACGACATTTCATGGAAAGAGAAGGGGAGGAACAATACAGACGAGAAGCAGGAGGTTCGGCGGAGGAGGATGAAAAAGGCCGCTTTCTGGGGTTCATGAAGCATGGGGAGCCCGTAGAAACGCAAATGCCGATGCACCAGTCTGGCGCCATGTTTTGGCGGAGGATGCAGCGATGATTCTCCATTCCGACCTCGGGTCGAGGAGGGTTACAGGATCGGGGGGGCGGGTGGAAGGTCGAGGATCGGGGAGGCATCGAGGAGGGATCAAGGGGGCGAACGCTCAGATTTCTATATGTATTTGTTGGGACCTCTGGGCCCCCCCTTTCCTTGACCCTGCAATTTTCTGGAAGCAGCTCACGTGGATCGGGTGCATCCTCCTGCTCCCTCGTCGTCGTCGTCGCCGCGGCCGCCGCCGTCGTCGTCGTCGTAGTCGTCATGTTATTTCGGTTTGACCAACCCGCCGAAACCGAGGCTCGAAACGTTTATCGTCGTCGACGTCGCCGTTATCGTCGGCGTCGGCGTCTGCGTCATCGTCGTCATGTTGTTCTCCTCCTCCTGCTCATCCTTGTTTTCCTCCTCGTCCTATTTCTCCTCATCCTCCTTTTGGTGCTCAGCCGCCTCGCGCGCGACCATGGTTGCGTTCTGCAAGCATCGGCATCGTACCCGCCCCGTTGCCCGTCCAAAGGTTCTGGTTGCGGGCTAGAAGCGTCGGCATGGTCGCGTCTTGCGGTGCCTGTGGTTCTTGCGAGTCCGAGCCTTCTGGCCCCACCTGGTCTCAGCCAGGCCCAGACGATCGTCCGCAGTGGTGGTTCCTTCGGTCGTTCTGACGATGCCCCGAGCGCAGGGCCAAGTCTCAGCCACTGCCATGCCGACCGCGACCAGATCCCCGATCCACCCCTCAAAGACACGGCTGGACCTAAACGGTGTTTTTGGTGATTTCGTGGGCCGTTTTCGTTTCGACTTCGGTTTGCGGTAAAGGCAGATTCGAGACAAAAGCGAGGGAGAACGAACACAAAACGAAAACGAAAAACACCGTTTAGATTCAGCCCTGCTAAAAGACGCTCAGGTTGGACGTCGTCGAGGGCCCTGCCGTGGACGCGCCCTCCGGCCGCCGACGAATACGGTGCGCCAGTGCCGCGGACGGAGTGCTCGGGTGGGCGACGCTGCGCGGCCCGGACGGCAAGCCGTGCTTCGAGCCGGCGTAGCCATGGGGACCAGCACCTGTCAAGCAGTGGCGAAGCGTCCTGGCTCGCCTATAGCCCTACAAACAATTCTCTAAGAACCTTCTGTGGTTTCCACGAAATGTTCTTAGAACATGTCTGTCGGAGCCTGTCTTATTTTATCACATCGGGTTTATGTTCTAAGAACATTATTTTTGTTCTGAGAACAGTTTTGGGTTTCAAGAACATGTCGTGGTAGGACTATAGGAATGCCGAGACGGTCGGTCCCTGCTCAAACCTGGCCGCCCGTCGGCCCGGTTTTGCTATCTCCGATGTTGGGCTCGGCCAGCAGGCGGTGAGGCGGCCATCGTCGAAAAGGCGCACGCTGCGGGAGGGCGGGGATGGGGACGGAAAGCATGGGCGAAGGCCGACACCATTTCCCACCCATCTTGAACCAGATCCGCTGTCGGTGTCGCCCAGGGCGCTGTCAATGTGGAGCACTTCGCGTAAACCCACCAGCCCATCCACAAACGATGCCAAGGCGAGTTGCCTTGACAAGGGTTGTGGAGGAGCATGCAGTGGAATAAAGGGGTGGATGTGCCGTCAGTCATACCCTAAGAGGAGGAGGCTGGAAGAGGAGTCCGAGGAGGAGGAGGACGGGGGAGGGGGAGGAGGGAGAAGGGGGGAGCGGCAGATTCGATGCAGGCCTGTGCGATTTAACAGTTTTTCAGCTTGTTGTCGGAGAGAGCCTGTTCAGTCAAGTTTGTTTTTCAAGTGTGCTCATCCTCGTCCTTCCCTCCCTCTCTGCTCGTGGCGCCTCCTGGCAAGCCAGAGGCCGAGAAACCATTAATTATAGACAACACGGGCTTCAGGTCGAAGGGCCAGCAACTATTGTAAAACACATGTGTTTGCGTCAGTTGTTCGATTTCCGTGTCGGTCAGGTGGGTAGATTGACTTGAGCGCGTATAGATCAACGAACGGTTGCAGTAATTGACAACTAGACAGTTTCATCCCACCCGACAGGTTGGGGTGTTGAATTTCAAGAACAGGCCCCCCTGGCCAACCCCACTCTGCATACCGTGGCCGCCAGACCCCACGCTGTCCCGAGTATCCCGAGTATCCTGGGTTTCCCGCTTCGCGCCTGGCCAACCCCGCCCTGCGTACCGCGGCCGCCAGACCCCAAGTTGTCCCGAGTGTCTCGAGTATCCTGGGTGTCCCGCCTCGCGCCGGGCCAACCCCACCCCGCGTACCGCGGCCGCCAGACCCCAAGTTGTCCCGATGATTCAGCCTCGCGCCCTCGACGAATAACATGACATAACCGAGCATAACATAGCACACCTTGACATATCATGTCGTATCGTGACAAAGCATCACAGAGCATATCATACCACGACAGCAGGGTATAGCGATGACTTTCACGACAGAACACAAAATGCCACAGGAGAGCATGGCAGAGCAGAACACGAGCATGATAGAACATGACAGAACAGTACATAACAATGTCATGACAACACAGCGCATATCATAACATCATGTAACATACCAGAGCAGGACATGACATACCATACTATGACATAGCACGACATACCATACAATAACCGAACATCGCATACAAACCTTGACATGACATGCCATATCATGACATAACATCACAGAAAGTATCATAATACGAAAGTAGAGCACAGCGGCACATATTAGCAAATCATATCATAATCGACTACACAGAGCTGGGTCACCAACGAACCAACATCACATAACATAACACACCAGCGCAGAGCATGGTAGACCAACAGACATAGCACAACATAGCAGAACATAGATGGGCATAACATAACACACTTTGACATAACATATTGTATCGTATCATGACACAGCACCGCAGAACACATCAAAACACGACAGCAGAGCATTTCGACACATACTAGCAACGCATGTCAGAGTATACTATACACGGCCGAGCCGTCAACAAACAGATCACCACATAATATACCAGAGCAGAACATGACATAAAAGAAACTGCATAACACACAATAACAGATATGCGACGATCATACCATAGTACACCATGACACAAAATAGTCATGCCATGACAGCATCACCGAACATATCATAACGCGACATCAGAACATAGCGAAGCATACTAGCAAATCAGATCACAATATTCTAAACCGAGTGGAGCTGTCAACCACAACACGCAACATAGCATACAGCATCATAGCCTGGCATAACATAGTTTGCCACACCATAGTGCCACAGACAAGGTCATACGATAATAGTTCAGTGCATATAGTGATAGAGATTTGCATAACATGATTTACTCAATCAATGGATACACGTGCACGTGATGATAACCATCATTACAACCGACGCATCTAAAATGACAGGCGTCACGACGTCACGCCGGCCCGTCGAGAACAGAACGGAACACAATTAAGCATATCATGAAACGCGTGATTACATGGAACACGGTTGAACCGTTTTTGAATAAGAAGCGACAGCAGTCGACCAATTAGGCGACCGCGCGCCGTTGAGAACAAATGCGTAAGGTTTTGGTGGGGATCGCCGGAAGGAAAATAATGTAGTACAATGGTTATGTGCCTTGTGGCTTGAAACACATGTGGTTTCTCGGCCTTGCGCTTGACAAGAGGTGCCGCAAGCAGAGGAGGAGGGGGAGGAGGAGGAGGATGAGGAAAAGGAGGAGCAGGCGGTGGAGGAAGAGGGGGAGGAGGAGGAGGAGGAGGAGGAGGAGGAGGAGGAGGAGGAGGAGTAGGAGGCGGACTGCGCTCCACCGCGGCCCGAACGCCGGAACATCCATTCGCTCTTCGATGGCGGGCGGCCAGCATAGCGCCCTGCCCGCGCCGCCGAGCAGCCACCTCTTCGCTGCCACGTCCGACCCCTCCGACACGCGCTGCCCCCCACTCACCGCCTTCTCGGGTGGTGACGGTTGGCTCTGCCTTCGCCTCCGCGTGCCTGGCCTTCCTCGCGCGCTTCATCGCAGTGCGTCTGCGCGGCGCCCTCGCCCCTGTGGTCTTCAGGATCATCCTGTCGAAATCTGCCCCGAGGTGCCACGTGGGCAGCCTGTTCGACCCCAGGATCGCGCTGGTATCGGCGCTCCAGTTCGGCCCGGTCCACCGCAGCTCGGGTCCCCCCTTTCGCCGTTGACGCCCTCTGATTCCCACTGGCTGTCGGTTGCGGGCCCAGTTTCTACTTTCACTCCATTCTTGACGACGGTGCTTTTTCTTTCACCTCCCTCCAGATGCGCAAACCACTTGCTCGCGATTGCTGCGCACGCATACCACAGGGCTCTACTCGCGGCCACTGGCTGCTCGCACTGACCTCCGTGCTGTATATGATCATGTGATGTCTCTGCTTCACATTCGTTTTTTTTCGCACTTGCCAGTGCCCGTCCTTCTCGCGCGTTTTGTCCGCTTCTTCTTGAGGCTGCCAATGCCCGTTCTTCTCGCACGAACTGGCCGCCCCCACTGAAGATTGCCACTGCTCGTCTTCTCGCACGCATCGTGCGCGCCCTCTTGAAGCGGCCACTGCCCGTCCTCCTCCCCCGCTCCCCCTTGAAGATGTCACTGCTCGCTCTTCTTGCACGCCCAGTCCACTCCCTCTTCAAGGTGCCGTTGCCCGCCCGTCTAGGTGCACAACATAGCCGAGCGCACACGCATGCGCACCCAAGTGCTGCTTTTGTGCGCAGGCACAACTTCCGCGCCCGCGCCAGGCCCGCGCGCAGGCGGGCAAGACGGGCACGCGGGCCACCCCCCGTGCTCGCGCATCCCACGTGCGCCGCCCCACGTGGAGGGCCCGCGCGCTCGTTCGTCGGCGCGCCGCCCCGCGAGAAGGGTTGGCGCGCGCGCGCCGCTCCTCGCGGTTGCTTGGTTGCTGCTTTCGTGTCTCACGGCTTGCGCGATCGCGGCTCAGTGCAGGCGCACTGCGGCGATCGCGCATGGCAGATCGCGGCGCGCCTTGGTGCGCGCGCGCGCGTCGTAGGTCTTTCCGCGATGCGCCGCCATGGCAGGCGCATTCGTTTTTGTCTGCCGTCGCGGTTGCTTGTCGTGGCTGCCTGTCTGTCTGTCTGTGGCTGTCTGTGGCGGCTGCCTGTCGTGGCTGTCTGGTTGTCATGTCGTCGCTGATTGGCTTGGCTGCCTGTCGTGGCTGTCTGTCGCGGCTGCCCGTCGCGGCTGCCTGTCGTGGTTATCGTGTCGTGGCTGTCCGTCGCGGCTGTCGGTTGCGGCTGCCTCGGCTTGCGCCGCCGCTGCCTGTCGTGCTTGTTCGGCTGTGGTGTCGTGACTGTTTGTCGTGGTTGTCTGTCGTGGCTGCCTGACTGTGTCGGACTTCGTGTCAGGGCTGTTTGCCTGTCTGTCGCGGGTGGCGGGCTGCCCTGGCTCGGTTGTCTGGCTGTCCGGTTGTCGCGTCCTGGCTGTCTGGCTTTCAAGTCGCGGCCGCGTGGCTGGTCGCGTCGCGGCTGTCCGTCGGTCGCGTCGGGGGTGTCGCATGGGCGCTTGTCGTATCGTGGCTATCTGGCTTGTCGTTCGCCGCCGCGCGCCCGCGCTGGTCGCCGCCCTGTTCTCCCCGCGCAGGTTTCTTCCCCGCTCTTTCCTCCGCCAGGCGCAGGTGTTTTCCTCTTCTGCCACGCTGGGCTCCTCTCGTTTGTTTTGTTGGCTGGAGGTCAAGACCTTTCTTCCGCCGCGGGCTGGCGCGCGCGCCTCCTCTGCTCGCGCGCGGCCTCTCGGCATGCTCTCGCGCGAGCTCGATCTGCGCGTTTCGGCTCGTCTCCTCGCGGGCGCTGTCGGCCCATCGGCACCGGGGGCCAGGCGCGGCCTCCGCGGCTTTCGCGCGCGCGGACACTTCCTGCCCGCGGGCGCACGGGCGTCGCCTGCCCGCCGGGCCATTTCGCGCCCAGTTCGGCGGCCGCGGGGCCCAGTCAGCCCCCGCCGCAGAAGCGGGCCAATACGGCTTGATCTTTCTCGGGCGCATGCTGTCCGACTGCCCCGCGCGGCCACGGAGGGTAAACGCTGCTCTCGCAGCAACGCGGGCGCGGGCCCACCAGGCCCGGGCGCGCGGCGGTTCCGGGCCCCAGTCGGCCCAGGCGTTGGCGCAGGCCAATGCGGTTTGCCATTTTACCGGGGCGCGCTGTCCGTCGGCCCCGCGCGGCCACGGAGGACCAGCGCGGCCCTCGCAGGTGCGCGGGCCCATTAGGTCCCGGCGCGCGGCGGCTCTGGGCCTTGTCGGCTCCAGCCGCGGGCGCAGGCCATGAACTTGGCCTGCATCTTGGGCGCCGTCTTGGCATTGATCACAAATGTTGTTGTACACCCGCTCATCTGACCGAAGTTCCCTTAAGTGGTGATTCCTCCCGGATAGCACTGTTGGCCTGGATTCTCCACGATGTAGTCCGCGCCGCCCTGGTTGGTAGCCTTGCATTCGTCGGCAACCCATTGGAGAGCCGACTTATCGGCTTTCCTGTTGGCTGCCTTCACATCTGGGTCTGCCGTCTGACTGCGACCGCGGTGTACATTCTGGAGTATATATCTTGAATTGAACCCGAATGACTCGTTGAAGCTTCTTAATGATTCCATGATGTTCCTTCAGGCCAATATTCCAACCATATCGGGTGTCCGTCGGGAAGAGCGTTGCGAAGTCACTCCGGTGAGCCCAGAAAGAGAGAGCACTGCCTGCCTGAGAAATGCTCCTGCACGTCCACGCTCGTGATCTTGTTGTCCAGGACGTGCCTCAGGAAACTGTCTGCATTCTGTGGAGCGGTCACAGTTAATGTCGTCTTGGAATCGAACTTCTGGGATTCCGAAGTGATTTTTCTTGAAACGCTCCTCTCGTCGATGGTCAAGCCCGTCAGGTATAGGATCTCCGGTGTAATTATTGCTTTTGAAGGTGCTCCAGATCTTCCAGAAATCTTGTGTTTTCGTAACTGTTGACCTTCTCATCGGGCATTGGTGGTCTTGGTCGCACTCATCGCGGCGGCATTGATGCCCAGAGAATGCCGTCTTCATGTTCACGAAATGATGCAGTCCAGTCGTTGATGGTGATGGCTTAATGTGCTCCCCAATATCCTGAATACTCTGGCTGAGATCTTTCAACTGCGCCATGATGTTCGTCTCGTTCGTCTCGGCGTTCTGTCCAGTGAAGCAACTTGACTTCGCTCCGGTGCTAGTGTCCACGGGTGCTTCTGTCACGTTAAATTCTGCTTAGGCGTTGCCATCTCGAGTCGGTTTGAAATGCCAGAATATCTGCATATGATCCTTGATGACTCCATGGAGGTATTGCTGATCAACTTCCCCGCGAACGTGCTGATTGTCCGTCGGAACGATATAAAGTGCTTGGAGTCTGTGAGCAATTACCTGCTATAAACTGGTGGGGCCTTGTTGCCTAGTTGCCGGCTCTCTGGAAATCGGATTAGCACACCGTCGCCATTGTCATAGACCGCGGCAAACATAATTGCTCGATATCGCGTTGAGGTCGGCAGTGGTAAAAGTACTGGACACCAACTTCCCATACCGCCCATCATGTCTCCACCAAACGTTGCGCTTTTCATAGCTGGAACCCGCAATGGCACAACTGCTTTGCCAATTCCAGGAGTCGGCCTGCCGTCAATACCTGTGAATTGCGCCCGTGTCGGGCTGGATTCAATATCTGCACCACCAAGCACTTCCTGTTCATATTCTCGGACTGTGTAAGTTCCGATGGTGCCTGATGATGCTCCAGGATCGTACAATAGTCCAAATCGCTTCGTTCCTCGAATACTGTGGTAACTGGTATTGGTTTGTTCGATGTGGTAGCTGTTCGTCGCCGAGTGCTGATCTTAACACAAGTTCTGCACTTCTCGCACTAAGAATCCAGTCCACCAGGAACGATGCCTTTTGGGTAGCCGTTTGGGAATTTCCGCGTCGTCATTCTGAAAGTCCTCAGTTCTTGGCGATCCAAAGTCTGATCCGAATTCTTCATACGTATGTCGAATGGGTCGTCTCGGGGTCGAGGATTTGGTTGCTTGTGGCCATGATTTCGGCAATGCCTTTGGATTCGCTGCTGCATCTGGGGGTCCGTGAAGATCTCGCTGTCCGACATCCTGCGATTCCTGTTCATGCAAGCTGTAAGAAGGCACCGTCTGTAATGAAGACCATGATGAGGTATTATGATTGTCCATGTGCATATGGGTCTTCAATGTCGGGGTCCACACAGATTCCTTCACGTTCTCGGTGGCAAACCAATTGCTATGGGAACTGCTCCAATCGTCATCGTAGTAGTAGTCGTCGTCGTAATCATCGCCGTAGTGGCCCTTGCTCTTCTTGCCCTTGCCTCGACCACGATATCCCTTGCTGTTTCCTTGCCCTTTGCTTTTGAATATATATATATATATATATAGATCCTTTACCTGTTCCTCGTCCTTTGCTTCCGTTCGAGTCCAACTTGGTTTTGCCCTTCCATTCGCTCTTGGCTTTGCCGTCGTTCTTCTTCTGGTAGTCCTTATCCTTGGAGCCGGCCGGGCAATCTTCGCTATTGCGCCATCTTGATCCGCATTTGCTGCAATTGCCTGGGTTGCCTTTTTTGCCGGTACCTTTACAAGCTCCGTCATCTTCTGTCGCCGGTGGTGCGTAACTCTCATCATACGCTTGATCCTCGTCCCACCAGTCGTCGTCATCCTTAAAATATTGCCATTGTCCATAGTCATCATAATATCAGTAGTAGTCCCACAACTCTTCATCATTTCAGTCAACCCAGTAGCCTTCATACTGATCTGGGTTGTTCTGAGCCTGTGATCGCTTGGCGAGACGAACCGCGATTGCTTTGATATCATTGTAACGTCGTAGGTCACAGTCGATATTGAGTTTGATGTCATCGCCCCGCTTGGCCGATAGATCACAGCCTTGAAGTAATAGATAGCTCCTGCCGACGGCGTTGATGTTCAGTCCTGCTTGGTTTGCTGCTTCATCGTACACGAGTTCGAAATTTGAAGTATATTGTCCTAAATGACGACCTCTCTTGAAACTGAAGAATTTGCCCGACGCAACTCCGACTGTGATTTGATCATGCAGTCCGTATTCTCCTTCCAGCCAGCGATTGAAGAGTGACAGTCCTGATGGCTGTGCTAATGTTCCGTGTGTTTCATCAGCTTCGGTTCGTTCTAGTGCGAAGGCGTTCTCACCAACATTTTCTCACCCATCCCGTTCGACCTTGAAACTCAATGCTTGTTTATAGGCGCTTCCTTGGAGGCGTTGCAGTACCAACAGTGCTGCACGCGGTCGTCCTCAAAATTCTTTGTTTTTCACCCGAGTGATAATTTTGATATATTTCTTGACACTATACTTGGCAACACCTGGCTTCCAGCCAGGTGGTGTCTGTCGCGTACTCTCTTCAAGTGGCAACGACTGTGGTCTGGAGTTGTCAATCTCGAGCGTCCGTGAGATAGTCCGTTATTATTTCCAAGAGTAGAGATCTGGATGTCCGTGAATTTTGCTTGGTGTAGGGATTTTGATGTCCGTATACTTTGTTGAGCGTGTGAATCTGAATGTCCGCATATTTTACCGAGTGTGATTGAATCTGATCGTCCATCAACTTTCTACCGGGTGTGATGAAGCCTCGCCAGGGCTTTGAGCGCTGAAGAGGTTGTCGTAGATACTGCCAACCTGCGTAGCGATGTTGAAATTCGAAGGGTGGCCGTTAATACTGCGCACCTCATTGGTGGCGCTGATCACTTGTTTGATGATCGGGTCCGCGATGCTATCGCGGCTGGCGAGCTTGCCTGGCGGGGAGGGGCCAGGCGCGCCGCCCGTGGGCGGCTCCGCTACCAGAGCGGAGATCGCTCTGTTTTCAAAGAGCTTGAGCCCCGATGTTAATACGAGAGGCTCTTCACACATGTCTCTGGCTGCTCTACTGCTAAGCAAAGCTATGCAAAGTATACAATGATAAGAACAGATACAACTCTACCCAAATCAATCCGAAAACTTTGCTAGGAAAGGGGGGGAGGTGGAAGGGAGAGGGGGAGGGGGAGGAAGAGGGGCAGGGGCAAGAGGGAGGAGGAGGTAGAGGAGGATAGGGGGAGGGCAGGCGGGGGGAGCCATATTTGGCTTGCTCGTGGGACGCCGACTTGCTCATACATCATCGCACCATGATTTAGGTTTTCATAATTCGTGCCAGTACCCTACAGCAAGGTTCAGTGATGAGGATGGGTATGGTAATGGTGGGCACAGTCGAACCCTCACGTTTCATGTTTCATGATAGTTGGCCCCTTTGATGACCGAAACTGGCTGCAGGGATCGGTGGCTGTTTTGTGAGGCGGAGGTAATCGCAGGCGGAGGAGCAGGAGGAGGAGGAGGAGAAGGGGGAGGTGGAGAAGGAGGAGGAGGAGAAGCAGGAGCAGGAGGAGCAGGAGCAGGAGCAGGAGCAGGAGCAGGAGATGGACGGGCGGGGAGGAGGACGAGGTGTAGGAGATGAATGGGCGGGGAGGAGGACGAGGAGTAGAAGGGGGATGGACCAGGAGGCGAAGGAGGAGGAGGCAGAGGTAGAAAGAGGAGGAAGCGAAAGAGGAGAAGGGGGAGGAGGGGGAGGAGGAGGAGGAGGAGGAGGAGAAGGATACATGGGATCATGATTTTTGATGGTGATGATTGTGATGATGGTGATGGTGATGGTGATGGTGATGGTAACTTTGATGGTGATGGTGGTGGTGTTGTGGTGATGATGCTGTTTATGATGATGGTAATGCTGCTGATGATGATGATGATGATGATGGTGATGGTGATGGTGATGGTGATGGTGATGATGATGATGATGATGATGATGATGATGATGATGATGATGATGATGATGATGATGATGATGAGGATGCTGCTGATGATGATGAGGATGATGATGATGATGTTGATGGGATGACGATGAGGAGGAGGAGGAAGAGGAGGAGGAGGAGGAGGACCATTAAACCCAAGGCCCATCAACGATATTGCAATATACCCTCCCTCCAAGGTCCCTCTTCATTAGCCCCATACAAGGATTCATTGTCACAGAGAAGGCCCCGTTGGAGGGCGACTGATTGAACATCACGAACTGCGCCAGAACACAATTCCTGGGACTTCAACACTGCGAATCACTGTTACAGTTGCGTCTTGACTACCTCGCATCGCGCTAGATCATTATTTTGGGGACTTCAACATCCCGAATCAACTTACTTGTTGTTCCGATATCGTGCAGAACACATTATTTCTGTGACGTCAGCCATGCACATTCTTGAACTGGTTGTAAGCTCTTACAGCTAATTTGCGCGGCGCTAATACGAGATGCAGATTTCGAAAATGGCCCGCCCTCCATAAACGTAACTCTTGCAACTCTTTAGGACGAATGTGTGCGGCGTAAAGGCGAGAGCCACCTCTTGAAAATGGTCCGCCTTCCATACGTGTAACTCTTGCAGTTCTTTGGGACGAATGTGTGCGGCGCAATGACGAGAGCAACCTTTTGGAAAGGAGCCGCATTCTATCCGTGAAGTGTTTACAATGTTGAAGCCGGATGTGCGCAGCACTAGGGCGAGAGCCACAAATTGAAAACGATCCGCCTTCCATCCGTAAATTTCCTACAATGGTTTGAATCGAATGTGCGTGGCGCTGAAGCGAGAGCCACATTCGGAAAACGACCAGCCTCCATCCGTGACGCTCTTGCATCTGCTAATACAAATGTGCGCGGCGCTCAGGCGAGAGCCACAGTTTGAAACATCATCCGCTCTCCATCCGTGAAGCTCTAGCAACCTGTCGGCTTGAGGATCACATGGTGAGGAAGTATTAGGCGAAAAGCCTGGCCCAGCATACCGACACGCCTCGAAAAGGAATGGAGGCGGAGGCGGAGGTGGAGGCGGAGGTGGAGGCGGAGGCGGAGGTGGAGGAGGATGAGGAGGAGGGGGATGGGGGAGGGGCAGGGGCGGGGGGAAGGGGAGGAGGAGGAGGAGGAGGAGGAGGAGGAGGGACGGGTGACCAGGCGGGGGCAACGGACGGGGACGGGGTGGGGAAGGAGGAGGAGGAGGAGGGGATGCAGGGAGGGGAGGGAAGGGGGAAGGACTGGAGGACATCTCCTGGAACCCTCCAAAGGACACCGCGTGTGCGATCAACCACCACCCTCACGCTGCTGGGCGGGCACCCGCACGGGGCTCGCCTTGCATACGTCAAACGGCGACGTGGCCTGCTCGTTTCGTGAGACGCCTGGCGGGGCGGGCTGCAGAGGCGCCCCCTGCACAGTCCGATTCACACGTTCATGGCCAATCTTCGCGGAGGGTGAGAGGAAGGCAGGGGGTGGGGGAAGAATATGGACCCAGATGTCATTCCTTCGCGAACAAGTCACGACAGAAGGGGGCCTTCGACGGGCCCGGGGCCGTCAAACAACGGCTCGGGATGAGAAGCCGGCCCCGGGGAAAGGGGGCGAGTCTTCCAGGAGTCCAAAAACCACCAGGTCGAGGGGCTGTGTGGGGATGTGGAGTGGGGGGACGGGAGGCAGGGCGAGAAAGGTGGGGGAGAGAGGCAGGAGGCCAAGGACGGGGCGCGGGACCAGATGGCCTCTTGCGATGCTCTTCCTCTTTGGCAGGTGCTTTTCTCGCCTGGGGCTTCCCTTGAGTTCGCCCTGGGAGCTCAGCTCACCTACACCTGCGCTGCTGCCCTTGTCGCTGCTCGTTTTCTGGCGTTGTTGCTCCCCCTTCACCTAATTCTTCAATGTCTCCCCCCCTCCTTGAATTGTTGTGTTTCTCTCTTTCTTGATTTGTTTCTCTCTCTTTCTCTCTCTCTCTCTCTCGCTCTCTCTCTCTCTCTCTCTCTCCTTTCTCCCTTTGTTTTGTTTCTCTCTCTCTCTCTCTCTCTGTCCGTTTCTTTGTGTATAGTCGTTGTTGTTGTTTTTTGTGTTTTTATCGTTATCTCCAGTGGGGGGGCGCACCAAAAGCCCCAGTGGGGGTGTTCGCATGCGTCTCCCCCACCCAGGACAGCGCTTCGTGGCCCCATAAGGGAGCTCCACCGAAGGCCCCAGTGGGGGTGTTCGCATGCGTCTCCCCCGGCCAGGTCAACGTTTCGTGGCCCCATAAAGGAGCTCCACCGGGGGGGGGTGGCATGCGTCTCCCCTACCCAGGACGGCGCTTCGTGGCCCCATAAGGAAGCTCCACCGAAGGCCCCAGTGGAGGTGTTCGCCCCAGTTGGGGGTGTTCGCATGCGTCTCCCCCGCCCAGGACAGCGCTTCGTGGCCCCATAGGGAGCTCCACCGAAGGCCCCAGTGGGGGTGTTCGCATGCGTCTCCCCCACCCAGGACAGCGCTTCGTGGCCCCATAGGGAGCTCCACCGAAAGCCCCAGTGGGGGTGTTCGCATGCGTCTCCCCCGCCCAGGTCAACGTTTCGTGGCCCCATAGGGAGCTCCACCGAAGGCCCCAGTGGGGGTGTTCGCATGCGTCTCCCCTACCCAGGACAGCCGTTCGTGGCCCCATAGGGAGCTCCACCGAAAACCCTAGTGGGGGTGTTCGCATGCGTCTCCCCCCACCCAAGACAGCGTTTCGTGGCCCCATAGGGGGCTCCACCGAAGGCCACAGTGGGGGTGTTCGCATGCGTCTCCCCCACCCAGGACAGCGTTTCGTGGCCCCATACGGAGCTCCACCGAAGGCCCCAGTGGCTGCATTCGCAATGCGTCTCCCCGCCCAGGACAATATTTCGTGGCCCCATAGAGAGCCCACCGAATGCGTTGCTCACAAAGACGGTACTCACAACTGCATATGGTTGGGCCCTTCGCCAGGCCAATGTTTTTCCGTTTTTGTTTCCCTCTCCAGTATTCGCTCTCATGCTGATTCCAAGAGCGGCATCGCCCCAGTCCAAACCGCAAGGTTCATGTTGATCGAGGTCTACAGAAACGTGGAAAGCGCAGCAGAGCATAAGGACGCGCCAACAGGGAGGAGGGTATTGCGATTGGATAGGGGAAAGGGGATGGAAGCAAGAACGGAGTTAACGAAGGTGGTGGGACAGAGGGAGGGACAGAGGGTGGGGTGACGAGGAGAAGGGGGGGGGCGGGAAAATGGATATGCCACGTCTGTTCTCGCCGCAGCTGTTGCTGGTTGCTTTTGCATGCGGTTGTTGCTGCATGCCCCCGCATCTTCTTCCATTGCCTCGTCCCCCGAGGAAGGGTTCCTCTCAAGGGTCTGGGCATCATTGTGCACTGTCATGGACGCGCCCTCATCACGCTCTGATGATCTCGCCAGTGGAATGGGCTTGCGCTGTTTAGGCTCGACCTCGCCTCAAGAGAAGCGCCTCCGTGTGTCGGGCGTTGCAGTGACGGCATGGTGCCCCCTTGGATCCTCGCAGTGGTTGCCTCGTTGTGCTGGGGGGGCGTGCTTGCCCTTGGGGTCCCACCCACGGGGCCCTGGCCGTGGGTGCCCTTGTGCCGGGGTTGCGGCAACTGCCCGCTGGGTCTTGGCCTCAGTTGTGCCAAGTTTTGGCGGTTACTCCAGACTGTTCAATTGCCGAACCATTTGGAGTAACCACCCCGAGGGTTCAGTCAGCGGCATCGGGCGGATGCTTATTATCTGCACCCTCCCCATGCCGCTCTGCCCGACGGTCCGTTTCAGTCGCCCACGCGCGCCGAAGCCATCCGCTCACCCGACCCAAGCCTCCCGCGTCCCCACGCAGGACATGCCCATTCCCCCCCCCGCCCGCGCGATCAACGCGGAGTACCCATCGTGTCCCGCCCAAGGAGTCATTGCCATGGTTGCGTTGCTGGCCCTCTTTGATTGGTTATGGGGAACGCTCTAGTGTCACCTTCTGTGACATGCGCTTATGCCAGGGATCGCGGAACGCTTGAAACCCGTTTGCACAACCAGAACGTTGTTTTCCCACGAAGCGTCTTACAGTCCCAATGCCAGGCCGCAGTTAGCACCATTATACAGATTCATATTCCCCCCTGCTTTGAGCTCCTGCCAGCCAATTCGCGCCAAACACGAGTAGGACAGAGAGTTTGGCATGGGGAGTCCGCAGCGTAACGACCCATCGTCGGTAGCGCTCAGGGTATGTACACGATTCTGTGGTACCACAAATGGATTAGCACTCCGTACACCTTACCATCACCACTACTCATCATCGCGATTGCTCTTATTATTCCCCCTCGTCCCTCCTCTCTCCATTTCCTCCGTGCACGCATTGGTTGCAGTGGCGTCGCTTGTTCAGAGCTCTCATCGGGCTCATCCAGGTCGCCACCGTCCGTCGGGGTTTGTCGTGGTCGCAGGGAGAGCAGGAGCAGCAGCAGGAACAGAGTGCAAAACAGAAGAGGATGAGGGGCAGGAGAAGGAGGAGGGGGAGGCGGAGGAGGAGGAGGAGGGACAAGGGCGACACAGGGACAGCGCCACTCTGATGGCATTCTGCCTTCGAACAGGAAGAGGAGGAGGAGGAGGAGGAGGAGGAGGAGGAGGAGGAGGACTTGAGGTAATATGGCTCTGGGGTCCCTTAACCCCGTTGGTGGGCCCAGTTTCCTGGAGCCACAGCCCACGGTGGCAGGAGGAGGAGAATTCGGGAGAATTCGGCGACGACGATGTCGGGTTTCGCCTGGACGACGGGTGCTGCCTCGGGGCCCAGAAGCGCTTGGGGCCCCTGGCGCAGCACCAAGCATGCTGGCACCAAAGCGTTCGAAAGACAACATTTGGAATCGCTCACTTTGGCTCAAGCCGGTTAGTGAGAAGCCTCAACAATTCTCCGAGGCCCCAGGAGAAACAGAAGACCTGGGGGATTCGGGCTCTAGTGTGGCAAATGTTTGCCCTTAGACCGGCAAGAGGTTACATACTTCCCATTATTATTGGGCGGGGCACAAGGATCAAAAAGCTCTTTGATACTCCCCCCGTCAGACGCTTTGGCTCGACGGCCACAAATTTTGCACCACCACGTGGAGCAGTATTCAGCATATCCCATAGTGTGCGAGTGGTGCACAGCTCTACTACCTATTTGGATCACATGTTGTTTGGCCCCGACCCCTCTGACCTTTTAAGTCCTAGGAGTCGGGGTCTTACGAATACTGAGCCATCGTTGAATGGTCACGGAACCCGAGTGCTTGCTAATTGCCTCGTTGCACACCCTACATTGCCAACGACTTCGAGAAGCTAGGGGACTATGAGGGGAGGAGGTGATGGCCTGGCTCGACTCACTGACTTTCCGACTCTTCCTCTCCTTGGCCTCCTTCCTCTCGGGGATCTGGGTGGACGGATCTCTGGCGACAGCATCAGAGTGGGCGCGGAGGAGGCGTTTCCACACAAGGGATGCGGTAGCTCGCACCCATTCGTACATGCGCATTTGGTGGCGTGGCAGGCCGTGCGAGAGGGCGTCTCGCTCAGCCAATGCGAGGAGGGGGAGGAGGAGGAGGAGGAGGAGGAGGAGGAGGAGGAGGAGGAGGAGGAGGAGGAGGAGGACGGAAATGGGGAGCAGACGCAGCGGTCTTTGGATCCGTGTCCGAGCAATGCAAGAGGCTGACGGGGAGAAGGGGTGGCCAGGCCAGGCCTCGTCGCCTGCAGAGCCCGCGGGGGCCGCCCGAGGGCGCCCGCGGCCAGGTCGGGCTCGGGCGCGGTCGGGCTTCGAGCGGTTGGTGGGGCCTCTGCGGTCTGGCCCGCTGGCCCAGCCCGGTTTGGCTCCGCTCCGGTTTGGGCAGGGGAAAAGATCGACTACGATCGGCCCTGATTAGTAGGTCGACCCTGCCAAATCAAGGGTACCCTTAGGTACCCTTGTGTCCTGTGCCTCGCGACCCATGCCTCCTACATCCCCCATGGCCCATGGCAATATGGCCCTCGGAAGGGTCTTGTGTCCTCTCGCGTGTCCTGTCCAATCAAGGCCGACTGTACATAATTAATGTACGGTAGGTTCGCGTCGTGCCGACCTGCGGCGACCCCGCCGCCGGCGTTAAACGTTGAACGCCGCCGGCGACCTTGAATCAGTGGATGTCGTACGATCGAACGCTCCAGAAACGGCCGATCGCTCGGGGTTGAACGATCCAGCGGGGTGTCAGAAACCAACGCCAAAGTTAGCACGACACGAACTTACCGTACACCAAAATTGTGATGATCGTCTAATTTACAGC
>CAUYUJ010014539.1:144258-236758 GCA_963575745.1 Prorocentrum cordatum
CAGCCATTAACTAGCTCAGTTGCGGCCAGAACGGCGGCGGCCTCGGGGCCCGCGAGCTGGGGCGCAGGTAGGCAGGTCGAGGCGGTTCTCGGTCGGGGCCATGTTTGCCCGAGGACTCGTCGCCGCGATCGCCGCAATTCTTGTCGCGGCGCATCTAGGCTCGGGCCCCGCCCCAGACCGCGTGCGACGTCGTTTCAGGTGTGGGGGGGGCCGCGTCCTCCAGATCTCCCCATGCCAATCGATTCGCCGCGCGCGCCGACTGCGATCGTGGACGCGGATGGCCAGGGGGGGGGCCGACCGAGGCGATCGTGGACGCGGATGGCCGGGGGGGCCGACCGAGGCCACGGCGGTCGCGGGGGGGGCCCGGGGGCGCCGCGCGCAGGCCTCCAGCGCAGGCCCTTGCGGCCCCGACTCGGAAAGGCCCCGCTGGAGCTCGGGCGCCGAGGCGGAGGGCGTCGCGGTGAAAGGGTCGGCGGGCGCGACGGCGACGTCGTTAGGCGCGGCCGCCGCGCCGTCGTCATCGGGGACGTGCGCGAGAGCTCCCGCGACGGGGGCGCTGGCTGCGCCGACGGGGCCGGCGCCGTGGAACACCGTCGCCGCGGGGCACCGCGGAGATGGCTGCTCCCTGGCCACTTCCCCCCAGGACGGGGGCGCGGGGGCTGCCGTCGCCACCGCCGCCAGCGGGGCCGCCCCCGGCCTCGGCGGGGATTTGGGCGCAGCCCGGTGCGACGACGTCGGCGCCAGCGGGACCGGTCGCCGCGAGCTCGTCGGCGCCGCCGAGGGCGGCCCCCTGGATTTCAGGCCCCCCAACGGCGACGGTGGGAGCAATGCCGCAGGCGACGCCTGTCCGACCATCTACCCAGGCTGCCCCAGCAAAGCCCCCTGCCAAACAGGCGCCGGACTGCGAGCGCCCTCGCGAGGCGATCCGCCGCCGCGGGAGTCAGCGCGGACCGCGGGCTCGGCGCAGCCAACGCGGCGAGAGAGCTGGGCCCCGATAGGAGAGGCGGCGACCCCGCCGTCGACGGCTCGGGCGCGCTGCTTCAATCGCTCCTAGAACAAACGCCGCCAATGGTCCGAAAGCGCTAGGGACGCGGGAGGCCCCCAACCAGACGACGACACGCGCCAGCACGGCATTCACCGAGAACAATTCGGATCCAGGTGCTGTTTTTGTCGATGGAGGACTTTGGCGAGACCCTGGACCATCTGCTGGACAGACATCATGTCACGCGCTTCTCCTCCGTCGGGAGCCCGGGGCCGGCGGTCGGTCAGCCGGGCCAGGTGGCGAGCCAGATCGGATCGGCCGCGATGGCGCCGGCGCCTGGGGCCGCCGCCCAGAGCGCCCCCCGGCCCCCTGTCGGGCCGCCGCCGAGCCTGGGCGGCGACTGGGGTTTCAAGCAGGAGGGCCCAGGGCCGCGCGACGGGGCCCCGCGGGGCCGGCAGCAGGCCCCACTACTTCGATGGAGGCTTTCGAGGATCAGCAATCCGCCGCTCAATCCGTCGACCGCGTCGGCGTTGGCCTGGCGCCCGCGGACGGGGCCCTGGCGGCGCGGGCCAGAGGGCACTGCCAGGCCATCGAGGCCTTGCGCGCGTCGCAGCTCAAGCGGGAGACGAGTGGGCTCGGCCGCCCACGTTGCCAGGTTTGTCGCTCTGTTTTGCACGTGGTTGTCGATGTTCCGCCGGCCTTGGCGGCGAGGAGATGTCATCTCAACGCCCCGTCCGCCCCGGACCCGTCGGGCGGCCCAGGGGGCGACGGCTCTCCCGGCCCGAAATCTGCGCGTGCCGGGCGGGAGCCGCCGGCGAAGAAGACGGCGACTTTTTCGCGGCGAGCAGAGGTGGAAAGGTGCCCCCGGGGCGTCTTCCGCCCAATGACCGAGCCATGGTCGCGCAGTCTGGTCAGAAGGAGCGGCCCAGCAGAACGGTTCGAACATGAGAACCGCCCGGAGGCGCGTTTTCCGATCCTGGCGCCGACAGCAGATGGCGCGTGCATGGCGACAAAGACCTGGACTCCGGCGCCCAGGAGGTGCATGCTCCGACCCCGCAGACCAGCTCAACCATGCTGTTCTCGCAGGGGGCCATGAACCTGTGGCCGCAGTGCGCCGTCGCGACTGCCAAGAATTCCTCTTTGCCTGTCAGACAAGATGCAGTGCTCACTCGGATTAATATTCGTCAAACCGTGAGAAGGCATCAACCTATTTCAGGGATCCTGCATTCGGTTCCTCGTCAACGCGGATGGCCCCAATAACGCGCCCATGGCATGGAGGCGGACCGTCGCGGCGCACATCGGACAGCACGGATTCGCGAGATCCTTGTTCGAGCCCCGCTTGTGGATTGTGTACGATAATTGAGGGCGCATCGCCAACATGATGTTTTTGGAATCCGGCGATCTCTTTATTGTCAATGCAGGTCCCAAGGCCAGGAACGACCTTAGGAACATGCTAAAGTGACCGTTTAATTGATGGCACGTATCGCGATGGCCACGCTGGACCAATCGAATTTGCCCGACGCCGAGTTACAGCGAACTCCTCCACGGACGCGACAGACACGGAGAAATACAGACTTGAAGAACCAGGCCCTTGCCAATGGCCGAGGGGCGTCCACATCGGAAGAACTCGCCGCAAGAAGTGGCCGAGTTCAAGGCCCGTCGCTCCTTGGCACATGTAAGTCCACGTGGGCCAGGCGCGGGGACCAGCCCGAAGCGGCAGGAGTAGCTCGTATTTGGGCTAGCCGATCGAATGTAGTAGCCAGCACTGGCGACGTGACGGTTGCCAACAATTTAGTACGCCACCTGCGTGCGACGATTCCGCGGGGACTCATCATCCGGAGTCTCGACCCGGACCACATGGTTTTTTTTTTCATATCCTTTTCAGACGCTGGCGTCGCGGGAGCGAATGACACATCGACGGAGAGAGAGAGAAGTCTTCCCAGGATCCCACACCCATGGGGCCTCAATGGTTCTGGCCGCCGACCAGGCCACCATCGACAACCAGGCCGTCCGGGCCTCCATTCTCGGCTGGAGAAGTTCCACCGTCAGACGCAAGGTCCCGTCAACCTCAGCTGGGGACCGAGGCCCCGTCGGTCGCCGCGGCCGAGGCCGAGCGTCTGCACAAACAGTGTGCCGGGGCGTCATGTTCTGGGACGGAGACGTGCCCGCGTGCCGCACGGCAGCCGGCCCATTCACCATCGCTCTTCGACGCGACTGTTTGCCTAGAAGCCGAAAGCGGCAAATTCACGTGGTTGACGCCATGTCAGTTTACGATACTACGCACAAAGAGGGGGAGGCTGGTCCCAGGACCGCAGGGCCGCCGTGGACCAGGCCATCATCTGCGAGAATCTCGAGCGCGCCCCGGGCCATGTGAAGTGAATCCCTCACGGCCGCGTGCTGGTCGACTCGGTAACTAAAGATGGCGTTGCAAAATACAACGCGGCCCTATTCGATTTGATGGCACTCGACAGGCTCATTTTCACAGACGAAAATACGGAGGTGGAAAGTCGACGAGCCAACCTGGAGCTCAAGTATGGTTCGCAGTCGGCTTCCCGACAGACACTGCCACGAGAGCCCCATCTAGTATCTTTGGTCTACTTCCAGGAGTCCAGGAACCAGGTCCTTACTGGCGTTGACGTTGGTGGTGGCGTGGTCGGTACCTCTTCCTTCCTCTCCCTTCCCCCTTCCGTCCTCGAATAGGCACCTTCTACATTCCAATGATTGTTGCATCCATTCGTCTTTCCGCTGTACAGTTACACATGCATTGGGTTTCGAGGCGCGCTGTTTTCTGGGATATTGCCGTAAGTATAACAGATGCGTCAGCTTGTTTCGACCAGCGAGCGTGTCTTTTCAGAACGAGTGCCAAACCTAGGAAAAGTTGGACGAAGGTTGCTTCACTCCAGCTCTCGCTCCGTAGGGTTAGCGCTAGTGCATACTCAGGTACACAGCGCTCGACCTTTTCGCACTTTTGGGTCAAGGCTAAAACAGATGTTTGCATATTCTGCTGCCATACCTCCCCTCCAGTCCCCACGGGAACGGGGAGGGGAATGGGTGACCCACTCGCCGAAGGAGAAGGAGGGGGTTGGATGATGGGCCCCGTTAAACTACCTTCGCCCAGAGTTGGTGAGATTTCTATCCCTCTTCCCTTCGCCCCGCAGGCCGTTGCGGACATGATGGCCACTCCGCGCGTGGGCAAGAAGTGCGTCAGGGGAAGGGGAGGCCACGTTCTTTGTTGGTGTGGCACAGGAGTGCCCAGGGCCTGAGCGAAGGGAGAGTCAGGGAGGGTTGAGACATGATCACAGGCAGACGAAAGCCCAGGGTCGGCTATGCGTTGCCGGAACGGTTCCGTTGTTTTGCTGTTCTTCCCGAGGAGTGGAGGAGGAGGAGGAGGAGGAGGAGGAGGAGGAGGAGGAGGAGGAGGTGTTGGAGGAGGAGCAGGAGGAGGAGGAGGAGCATCAGCAGCAGCAGCAGCAGCTGCAGCAGCAGCAGCAGCAGAGGGGGGAGGAGGAAGGGAGGCGTGTTTACTTTCTGGCTGGCTCTCGGCATCGAAACAGGGTGGGCCCCCCGCTACAGCACAGTTCTCCCTTCCCCTCCCCCATCCCCATCCCCAGTCCTCCTCATTTTCCCTGTCCATCCTCCCCCTGCTCCTCATCTCGTTTCCCCTTTCCCTCCCCTGCGTCATCGTCCCCACTTCGCTTTATCTCGCCCCCCCCCCGATCCATGGCCCTCATCCCTCCCGTACGGCTGGCGGTAAGATAGCATGCGATGTTGCGTCGCCGGCCCGCTTATTGTACGCGATCCCCCACCGACGAAGCCCTGGCAGAGGGACAGTGTGCACTAACAAGACCTTCGTAGCGGGATAGCATGCGCAGAACGAGCCCTCGAGGGAACGCCTCACAGGAATAGCGTGCTTTTGGGAGATCGATGTTGCAGGCTATCTTTGCGACGCCAACCCTATCAATCCACCCCCTGCTCCTCCCTGTTTCCCTTTTCCCTCCCCTGTATTCTCCTCTCCCCTTCGCTTTCTCCCGCACTCTCCCCTTCCCCTCCTCCCCTGTCCAGATTCCCAATATTGTATCTATTGAGCGGGGTCGGACAGGATAGGTTCTCCATTTTTCGACAGATGGCGGCGTCCCGGCGCCACCGCCTAGCCCCGTGTAGGGCCTCGGCCTCAGGACGACACGGGCGCAGTCTCGGGTCTTCAGTCTCCTTTCTCCCGTAGCAAGATTGTTCCCCCCCATTCCATAGTCCTCCCCCCGTCCTTCGTTTCTCCCTCCTTCCTTCCCCCTCTGGTTCCATCCTCCCCCGTCCTTTCTCCCTCCCTCCCTCCCCACCCCTCCTGCTTGATCCTGCTGCATGCGCGGAAAGGGTGACACTCGCGGGGTCAGAGCGGGAGGTACAAGAACGTCTTCCCGAACTTGCCCGCCGGGTGGCAGGCATCTCCGGGAGGAGGGGGGAGGGAGGAACAGGAGGAGCGAGGAGGGCAGGAGGAGGAATGAAGGAATGATAGAGGAGGAGGAAGAAGGGAGGGAGGAGAGAGGACGAGGGGGGCAGGAGGGAGGAAGAATGACGAAGGAAGAAGCAGCGTGGAGAGAGGAGGGAGGACAGACGAGGATGATGGAGGAAAGAGGAAAGAGGGCATAGAGACGAGGTGGAGCGGATGGTGGGTGCGGGGGGCCTGAGGACGAGGGAGAAGCATTTGGCTGACTTGAGCCAACAGCGCGACGGCCCCAATCCACAGGCCTCGCCGCCGCATTGTGGGAACAAGGCGCGCCCGCGCGCGTGAGGAGGCGAGACAGCAGGAGTCACCGACCCTGCAAGAACACGTCAAACAAGGAGAGCGAAAACAAACACAATGGTCTGGTCGGTGCCTTCATCGAAGGCTCGTACATCAGGCCCATTGCACGACACGGGGCAGTCTAGAAACAGACCCCCACGCTGCGCTCAGCACTCAGCACCGACGGCCGTCGACTCCACCTCAAGGGGGCTCTTTCCCCAGGACCCCCCCGCCCTTCCCCGTCGATAGGGCACAAATCACAGTGACGGGAATTCCTTTCGACTCGATTACGACATGGCTCGAGATCCGTTGACCTGGCGCGCCTGCGGAGGAGGGCCCGAGAGAGACGGCCACGGGGAAATGAAGAAACGTGTCAATTGCCATACAGGGGAGACCTTCATCCCCTCACACATGCCCGCAGGGTCGGCGGATCTCAATGAGGTAGGCCTCTCACGCACGTCGGAGACTCCTGAGCCCGCCGTGGAGCCATCTTCGAGCCAAGGCGGACCATCGTGACGTCCAGATCGCGCATCTTGGGATATCGTGGCCACTTGAGAGTGGTATTGTGCTCTCTCGAGTGCTTCCATGGCCTGGTTAGCCAATCGGGGGGGAGGGGGGCTTTCTGTGGCCAGGGAGGTGGTGTACGCGCTCGTCCGAGGAAGAGAGGGAGGGAGGGATGGGGGGGGACGCGAAGTCGAAACTCCGACGCGCCCCGCAAAGCCCTGAATGGAGCGTCGGGGGACCTGTTTCTGTTGGTGAACCGGCCGATGGAACTCTGGGCCCGCACAGCCCCCCAAGAGGAGGTACTTCCGACATCTTGCCGCAGGCAGTGCCGGGAGGCTGGCCTTGGGGCGCCTCGCCCTCGCGGGGCCCTGGGGCTGGGGCACCCCCCTCCGGCGAACGAGTCACCGACCACGGCGGCGAGCGCCCGCCTCTGCTGAGAGGGGGGGGTCAGCGGCCAAGGGCTCCGCGGGGCCGGCCAGCCGCGTGTGCCCTCGGTCCGCCCTCTGCGCCGCCCGACGGCCGGCCGAGCGGCTGTGCCATGGCAGAGCGGCGCGGCCTCTGCGCGGTCTGCCCGGCGTGCCTGCGCCCGCTGGACTCGGACCTCGTCGCGAGCGGCTGCAACCACGTGTTTCACCGCGCTTGCCTGGCGGACGCGGGCCTGAAGCAGTGCCCGAAGTGCGGCGACGCCGCCTTCAAGGAGCGCACGCAGACCCTCTACAGCGTCAGTTTCGGCGCCTGCGGCGACTGCGCTGGGCCCGGCTCCGCTGCGCCGGCAGTGGGCGTCGTAGATGACAGCGACGACGACGTCATCGTGGACACCGTCGAGGCGAGGATCAGCAGAGAGGTCACCCAGATCCTCCAGCTGGAGCGCTCGGTGAAGAGCCAGCGGCGGGAGCTTGACGACAAGCAGAGGGAGCTGGCGCAGCAGAAGGAGCAGCTGGAGCAGCAGGAGCAGAAGCGGGCATCCAGGGTGCAGGACACGAAGCGGCTCGCGGCGCAGCGCCTGTCACAGCAGCAGGAGCTGGAAACCGCCAGGCTGAAGTGCCAGTCCCTCCAGGAGGAGCTGAACAGACTACGGCTCCGCGACACGATTCTCGACTACACGGACCTGCGGCGAAGCTCTGGGGACGAGTCTGCCCTGCAGTTCTTGACCACGATGGTAAGCACCGTGCAGGATCCGAGCAAGGTGATCGTGGACATGACACGCCTGCGAGGGCACTACCGCACGCACATGACGAAGTGGCTGAAGGAGACGGGCGCCGCCAAGCAGCAGCTGTCGAAGGTCCGACGGGAGCTCGAGGAGCAGAAGCGGGCCGCCGCGGAGGCGGAGGCCAGGCTGGAGCGCACCGGCGGAGCTCCCGCCGACCGGTCCCGCTCGCCGGCCGCAGGCGGCCGCCTGCCGCGGAGGTGACCCGCCTCCGCGTCGACCGCACGGTTCTGTGGCGTCCAGGCCGCCAGCCTGGCTGAGCTCCGTCCCCAGACCCCCTGGCGTCGTGAACAGAACCACGGCGGGAGGCGTTTGCACGTGTTCGCTCTCGGGAGGCCGTTTCCGGGCTTTTCCGGGGCAACGACAGGGCGGGATGGGCAGAGGGGGGGGATGCATCGACCCCCGATCGCCCATTGATCGCGGATAGGGGTCTGATAGCCCCACCCTGCCCAGGAATGTGCGGATCCATAATCGGAGGCCTGTCGCCGATCTATGGGCGATGTATCGCCGATTCTAGGTCGATGTCCCCCCCAATGCCATTTCCCCCGTATCGTTGCCCCTCAGCACTGGGGCCATCAAGCAATTATTCGGGATGAAAAGCTGGTCCCAGGGAGGGGTGTAGGTCCTTGAGGGTCCACGTTGTGACAGATCCACGACGTCGGGTGTCTGGGTCTTGGTGAGGGGTGACGGGGTCATGTCACCAGGACTGCCAGGGGCCGCAGTCGGATGGAGTCCTCAGGGCGCACGCTTGCGCTCGAGGGGGGGATCAAAAAACACGACACATCGAACGCAAGGCTGTTTGCACCATGCTGTGCTGCCTTTACGTCTGTATGGCACGCATGGCTGCATGCGTACATACATGAGCGCACGCGCACACGTTTAAAAATGCAGCGGATCGCCGCCTCCGCAAGGGCCGCACACACAGTAGCAGCTTCCTATCTCCTGATCTCCATGGCGTAATGCTAGCCCCAGCATGGTTAAGGTCCCTCCCCCCGTCCTCTCCTGGGGCCGGGAACAGCGCTCACGGCAGCGAAGGATTTACTATTCTTCTTCCCAGGGATTGTCGTCGTCGTCGATCGTCGTCGTCAGCCGTCGGCCGTCGTCGTTCGTCGTCGTCGGTTCGCCGTCGCGCTATTCTTCGCCCGACCTCGCTGGCGATCTTAGGCCGCCGAAGGCTTCGTTTTTTTTCGCCCGAAGGAGTTGTTTTTCGCTTCTTGAGCTTACATCAATGGACGCGCTTTGCCATGATGAGCAACTGACTTCAGGGCTGCACTATCTAGTGGCCTCCAGCCTGCCCTGCCACCGTGACTTGGAACCCTTCAGGGCCTCTGATGGGCCTCCCGGGGTCTCGAGGGCATCGGGTGATCCTCCGGAACGGCTTCGGTGGTCGTCTCGGCTGGAACAGGGCAGGTCTTGGGCATTTGGCCCGGCGAGCCGTCTGAAGTCAAGAGGATCGTCAAATTGTAGGCGGTTGTTCAGTTATTCGG
The DNA here is from genome assembly GCA_963575745.1 of Prorocentrum cordatum. Lineage (NCBI taxonomy): Eukaryota > Dinophyceae > Prorocentrales > Prorocentraceae > Prorocentrum > Prorocentrum cordatum. The sequence continues at coordinate 153,216 of CAUYUJ010014539.1, forward strand.
GGCGCCATCTGATGGGCGACGCAAGAGAAAACGGGGTCGTTTTCGCCGACATTGGCGCGCAAGCTGCCCGCGTAAGGTCGCGCGCAAGCGCCCTCGCCTGTACTGTAGCGTGCCGCGCTAGCGGCCCGCTTAAGCTGCGGCGTAAGATCGCTGTGCCATCTCGCGTAAGACCCGCTTTTGATCGGCGCTCATATGGAGAAAGTGGAAACGCGCGCAGGAAGGCGGACAATACGTCCGTCGTACACGAGGCTGAGATGCAAATGTTAGTGCGCCTTGCAAATGGTGACCTCCACGCACGCCAGCATACTACCCTCTGGTGCTTTGACTTGTTCAGACGTGTCCCCACATGCGTGTGCACGCATTGATTCGCCTCCTCCTGCAATGAGTGCGGCACAGCTTCTATTGTGTGGTATCATCATTTCTGCACTTTCTCTTATAGCACATATGTATACAGGAGAGCGGCACCGCCTTGTGCAAGGGGGGAAAACACACACAGACACAAATAAACGTCGATTTCCAGAAACATTTGGGAAAATATGGGAAGTAGAGGTGAAGACGAAACTCCAGAACATATGGAAACATCGGGTAAATTGTGGGATTTGTGGAGTTGTCCCTGGACGCCTTCATTGTCAATTGTGTCCGTGAGCGCGAACCGCGCTGTCAGCAGACCACAACGGGGGTTGCTGTGGGCCTGACCGCCACCTAGGAGACCCATCGTCTCTGACACCCGCTTGGAGAAGTCGGCGACACAATGGGCTCCCCCAGGGAGGTTCAGGAGCACAGCTCCCCCAGTTGTGGCTGGTCGGCATGACCACTGGAGCCCGCTGATGCTCCAGCAAGTGCCCCCTGGATTACTCACGAGTCCTCTTTTCGAGCGATCCGCCGAAGCACATCGTGCAGGGCACCTGGAGCTCGTACTTCGGACAGTGACCTTGGAGCGAGCGACTCTACTAGCACAGCCTCCTGCATCTTGCTGAACCCCGTGGCCTGACCCCCTCGTCATCTTTCTGCTCCTGTTTCCCCTCGTCATTTTCCTCATCACTTTCCGTCTCCGTTGTTACTAGTACAGCCTCCTGCATCTTGTTGGATTGCGCGATTTGACCCCCTCATTCCTGCACCTCGGCAACATCACCGCCCTCATCTCCCTCGTCATCTTTCTGCTCCTGCTCCCCCTTGTCATTGGCCTCGTCACTGTCCGTCCTCACGTTTCTCGTTGTGTTTCCATCAGTATATTTGCTTCGTTGTCTTGTTACTTGTTCCTGCTCCTGCTCGGGCCGCTCACCTCTTCCACGCGAGCCCTAGTGCTCTTCGCACACAAGCGAGGCCCCGCATCCCGCCCGCGCTTCGCGTGCTCAGGCATGAGATCCTCGCGACGTGGCGCGCTGAGCAAGGCCCCTAGGGCGCACAGTGGAGGATGCGAAGTAAGCACGTAAGGATGACACAAAGGTTGGACACAGATAAGGATACGCAGGAAGAGGCGGATGGGGACGTTTGGCTGTCTGTCGGGCGCCAGCCAGTGTCATGGCGGCCACATTCTCCACCGCGTTTAGGCAAACTCTTCACCCTGAAGATTCGAACCTGAGGTAATCAGCCATGGAAGGTCGCCTCCAGACATCCTGGGTGAGTAATTTACACGCTTGAGAGACAGTGGGATTATGAGTTCGCTAGACTTCTGCCATTCTCCACCCCAGCATCGCAATTGGCCGCACAAGGGGAGTTAGCAGCGATTTCAGCAGTGTGCTGTCCGCACATCCTGCACTGAACTAAGAGGTCATCTGATGCGCCTCCATGTAGTTCTCGCACCCCACGTGTAGTTCCACGGATTGTCCATGGCGCCCTGGCGTCCAGGTGCAGCACCGCAAAATTTGCAGACAATACCCTAATATTAGTAACTTTCCGATTGTCACTCGTTCCCGAAACAGCTCACGATATTTGCTTTGAGATTCCTCGCTGAGTTTCCAGCGCCTTCAATTTGTACACGCCTCATTTTCACTTGTGCTCGTGGTGCATACCTTTCCGATGCTTGCGCGCTTGAATGACTTTGGCCTCGTAGTCAGCATATAAGGAGATGATGATGGTGATGATAATGATGATGATGATGCTGATGATGATGCTGATGCTGATGATGATGATGATGATGATGCTGATGCTGATGCTGATGCTGATGATGATGATGATGAGGAGGAGGAGGAGGAGGAGGAGGAGGAGGAGGAGGGAGAGACATACCACTCTGCGTTGAGCCGTGGCACGGCTGTCTCGTGGTGGCGTGATCGGTCGACCACAGAGGACTTGTGTACGACGAGGAACCCGCGCCCCAGAGATCGCAATCACTGATTCCGACACCAAAACCACAGTAAGAGGCCCGCAGCAGAGCACCTCCGCAGCAGGGCGATGCACCGCTCTGGCTTTGGGTGCCGTCGGCCCTCGTGGGTGCGCCTGGCACGCAGCGTCGTGATGGGCGCAGGGCAGCGTCACGGTCATGTGACGAACCACTTGCGCGCAGAGCTGATTGGTCCAAGTACTGCGCGAAGAGCTGGCTGGCCCTAGTGACCCATCGTTGGAGGAGGACGTGCCGGAGGACTTTGAGGAGGAGGAGGAAGGAGGAGGGGAACATAGAGGTAGAGCTAGAGGAGGATGGGCAGCAGCAGCAGCAGCAGGAGGACGGGGTCCGGGCGACACAGCCGCATCGGTTGGAGGATGACAGCATGCTGGCATCCTCCAACCGATGCAGCTGCGTAGGACAGCTGTGGCGGCGACCCAGCGCGGGCGTTCCAGGCTGAACGCCTCCTGTGGCCCGCACAGGGCCGATGTCAAACGGTCTGCGCTCTTGGAAAGCCGCGATCGTTCAGGGTTGAACCAACTACACGGTGACGGAAACCAACGCGCACCGTATCGCGACGTGAATCTGCCGCAGAGCGGGGAGGGAGCCGAGAGAGGTGCGGGGTGGTGGCGCGGCCCCGCGCCGGCCGGTCAGAGGCAGGGGCCGGCTGGGGCTCGGCTGGCTTCCCTCGGTCGCGCTCACCGCCGGTGGACGCACAGGGCCCCTGGGGGCCGCGCTGGCCAGAGCAGACGGGCCCGCGCGCCACAGGTTTGACGACCCGCCCGCCCGCTGTGAGGCCCGTGACTTCCCCCCTTTGCCCCAGGTGGCCCCTACCGCCTCGCGTTGCGACATCATCACGACGGGAGATTCTCACGGCCATCTTCGGACTTGTGGGCCCTGCAGGGCCGTGAGAGGACGGGTCGGGGCGACGGGTTGGTGCTGACGAGAGGGGTCCGGAGCTCCCGTGGCCCACGTGGACAGGATCGCGGCGTCCGTGGAGGCTGCGTAGGCGCGGAGCCCGCGGCCCGCCGGTGGAGGGGGCGAGGGGGCGGGAGGGCCGGGGGGAGGCGGGGCCCTGGTCGCCCGACACTTCCGCGGCAGCCGCGTCGAGCCGCCGCCTCGCGGCGGGCGCGCAAAACAGGCAGCGGTCCTTCATCGGTATTGTTGAACCGACCCCCATCCCCATCCCCATCCCCTTCGAGACCCCCACCAGCTTACCACCCCAGTTGGGGATACACCCCTCGAGACCCGAAGGGAACGGCCTATATCCCCATCTAGGTAACTAGGTAAATCGGCCAGTGGGGCCCAGGGCGGCCCAGGCCACGCCGCTGCGGATGGGGATCGGTTAAACAATATTTCAGCGTGCGTCCAGTTCACTCCCCCTGTATTTCCTTGCATCTCTCTCTTCTGTCCACCGTTGGCGTCTCCATTCCCGAGAGGGCTTCGAAGCGGACGTGCTTCGAGCCGCCTCGACCGCCCAGCAGTCCCACAGGTTGAGCGTGGTAAGCTAGTGCGTGCGTGGTCTTGTGCCGGTGAAAACGTGCGATCTTCACTGGCCCCGTTCTCGGGAAGGCTCAGGAACGGACGTGTTGCAAGCCGCCTCGGCCGCCCGGTCCTGCCTGCCGATCGTGGTAACGTGATAGTTTTTTTTCATGTGCGTGGATCTTGCGCCGATGAAGCAGCCGTGCAATTGTTCACTCGGCGCGAGCTTCGAAATTGAGCCAAAGCTTATCCCCAGCTTGCGCTGGTCCACCTGGCGGCGGGGGTGCTCATCGGCCTGTGCGTGGCAGAGGCGTCAGCTGCTCAAGCCAGTTCCGTGTAACAGCCGACGGCGTTTACAAATTATCGGTTTCGCGTGCTTGAAGTATCCCACGAGCTCGTCTAGAAACGGTGTCTGCGCTAGTGGCTGCGAGAAGGGAAGAGAAGATGCACCAGTGAAAGAAAGACAGGGGACACTCAGCCATATCTGAAAAAGGAACGGCCCAAATACTCCGCAAAAGTACAGAGGTCCCAGGAGGCCATCAGAAGTGACCCCAAGACTGACCTCTGGGGTCATCACTCAGCGACCTGGAGGCGCCAAGCTCGAACAACGCGTCCAGGGCCTCGAGAACAGCCATGCGCCACTCCCAACGAGCGCGCGAGGGCGCTCAGAGATCATGCGATTTGGGATGGGACTGCTGCAGGGAATGGAAGGCACTCCAGGCCTCGGAATAAAAAAGCGAACACTCATGTTACATTCATCTGTCAATGCCTCCCCCTCCCCCCAATGTTCAAAGTTGGCGGTGGGTCAGATGAGTTGCACCTCGACCGCAGTCTCCCCCGCGCGTGCCAACTTTGAGTTTGGGGGGCAGGGGGGTGTTCACTAATTGTTTCCCTCAACCGTCGGCCAAGTGCCCCCGCGGCGCGGCGACAGATGCAGAAGACAGGCGTATGCTTCTCATTGCCCAGCGACTTGCAGCGCACGGCCGTTCGTGATTATGCCATGCGTTTCTTCCTGTCCAGTGGATCGCGGCGCAGGCGCGGTGCCCCGCAAGCCCAAGGTGCCGCGCGGTCGAGCGGACGGTGTACTATCTGGGCCGTTGGGCATCGTCCGCGGGGAGAAATGCAATGGTCGATGTAAATATCCCATGCGTGACGCCGGGATAACAGGTCTTGGGAGTCAAAGGGCAGAGATGTCTGTACGTTCTTAAGTTTTTGAGGGCGGCGCCAACGAACTGCAATCATACAGCTTGGGCGTGTGCGGGCTGCGGTTGTCGGCTACGGGCTGCGTGTGCCGCCATTTTCGCCATCCACATTTCTCACGTTCATTTGGCCGCTTGAGGCTGTTTCGTTTCGGTTTGTCTTGGTGTTTTGTCACCCGTCGCCGTTTCCGTCGCTTGCCGTCCCATTCCGTTTCCCGTTCGTTGTTCGTCAGTTGGTTCTTCATTTGTGAGAAAGTTGTGTTTCTCAAGTCGTCGCCCGCGCGATTGCTTGAAACGTGGTTTGTTTGTTCCGCACGCGTTTCCTTTTGCTCGCCCTTCTTGCCCGTCATTGGCAAGTGAGGGGCCCAAGCAGAAACACGAATTGAATGTGCAGGCCAGTTGTTTTGCAAGTGATGTCGGTTGGTTGGAGTTGTTGGTTGTCGAAAGCCGTTGCCGCTTGCGTACGCAAGCCAGCATATTCCACTCCCCTTCCGCGTGGGACAGTCTGCCATTCGAAGTGAGCGGCAGATTTGCTTCGACAATCTTCGGCCGTTTAGTCGATATGTCCGACCAGTTTCTGTTGGTCTGCTGCGCACGTACATGTGTCGCGCCGTACGTTAATGTATTTCTGGCCTCTCTCATCCCCTTCGGCTTCTGTGATGCAGTCGTTTGGGTTCTAGTTGGGCGAAACTCCCTGCGCCGTCAGCCGCAACTATCTCCTCACAACGGCGTGTCACAACGGCTGCTCTGGATCGCTCTGGCTGCTTCATTCCGTTCGTCGCCGCCGCGCGTTGGTGAGCACCTTACCGTTCGTTGTCTCGTTGCGTCAGATTGCGTACTCCCGCGACCCCGATGATCATTATCTCTTGTTTCCTCTAACCATTTGGAGGTTCCGCCCGCATCTCATCCCCGATCGTGGCGCGGGAGCAGGCAGTGTGTGGAGGGGTGGGAGGAGAGTGCAGAACGTGCGCAAGTTGATCGCATCGCATGCGCGATTCTCTCCGTCAGAACGCCTGTCACCTCAGCAGAGTTTCCTCATAGCAGGATGCAGCGAACCCAGAACCAGGTACCAGCTAGGAGTTGAATAAACCTAGAATTAAATATTCGGCTTTCTGAGGCCGCCGCGACGCTTCGCTCCAGCTTGCTTTTTCTGTTTGCAGACAACGGCGAACAGGGCCCTCCCGAGAGGGCCCACCCAGCCGAAGACCAGCACGCTTTACGAACCATGCCCAGCCAGGCAGGCGAGCATTGTTTTGGAAGGTCAGCCCGTCACGCTTGTCACCCTCGCGCGTAGCGGGCAGCAGCGTGCGACAAAGTATCAGGCGAGGGCTCAATGTTGAACCGTGTCTGCCACTAGTTCACACATCGGTTTGCAAGCCATGCGAATGCATGGGCTCGGCGGGCCTGGGATGAGACTGTCCACGTCTATTTCAAAAACCGGTTGTTTCACCTGGGGGTTGGTTGCATGTTTGTTCTGGAGTGCTGGGCCTGCGCGGCGGTCTGGCGGATGGCGGCGCCCCGTCGCCGCCCGTCGTCTGGTCTTGCGCGGCGGTCTGGCGGTTGGTCTGGCGGCTATGTGGCGGCGATCCATCTCAAACAAGATTGCGCGCGCGCACTCGATCACCATAGAGTTTGCCCAGAAGGACGGCAATCCGTTGCCGCCAATCGCGGGGCGGCGACCGTGCGCAACCAGTGCCACGTTGGTGGTTCTGGTGCCAGGTGAGGCTTGCCAATTGTTGCAGCAGACGCGTCAGCTGCGGCCCGTGCCGTCCGCCGAATTCGAGAGCAAGGCCCTGCAGGCTGGTGCCGCCTCGAGTTCTATATAGTTCTGTACTTTCGCAGCCTCGGCAGCGGGCGCGCCAGGACCAGCAGTCGCTGAATGTCCGTGGCGGTTGTGTGTGTGTGTGTTTGTGTTAGTGTGTGTGTGTGTGTGTTGTGTGTGTGTGTGTTTGTGTGCGTGCATGTGTTTGTGTGCGTGCGTGTGCGTGCGCGTGCGCGTGTGCGTGTGCGCGTTCGTGTGCGCGTGCGCGTGCGCGTGCATGTGCGCGTGCATATGCGCGTGCGCGTGCGCGTGCGCGTGGGCGCGTCCGCGCGTGCGCATGTGCGTGTGCGTGTGCGTGTGCGTGCGTGCGTGCGCGTGTCCGCGTGTGCGCGAGTGCGCGTGCGCGTGCGTGTGTGGGCGTGTGGGCGTGTGGGCGTGTGGGTGTGTGGGTGTGTGGGTGCGTGGGTGGGTGCGTGGGTGGGTGCGTGGTGGGTGCGTGGTGGGTGTGTGGTGGGTGTGTACTTGGTGTGTACTTGGTGTGTACTGGGTGTGTGTGTGGGTGTGTGTGTGTGTGGGTGTGTGGGTGTGTGTGTGGGTGTATGTGTGGGCAGGTGTGTGTGTGGGTGTGTGTGGGTGTGTGGGTGTGCGTTGGTGTGTGTGGGTGTTTGTAAGTATGTGTTTGTATGCGTTTGTGTGTGTGGGTGTGCGTGGGTGTGCGTGGGTGTGCGTGGGTGTGTGTGTGTGTGCGCGGGTGTATGTGGGTGTGTGTGTGTGTGTGTGGTGTGAGTGTGTGTGTGTGAGGGTGTGTGTGTGTGTGGGTGCGTGTGTGTGGGTGTGCGCATGGTGTGTGTGCGGTGTGTGGTGTGGGTGTGTGTGTGTGGGGGGGGGGAGGGGGGGAGTGTGGGTCTGTGGGTCTGTGGGTCTGGGTGTGGGTCTGGGTGTGGGTGCGGGGGTGTGCGTACATGCGTTCGTGCGCGCGTGCGTGCGTGCGTGTGTGTGCGATTGTGTGCGATTGTGTGTGATTGTGTGTGTGTGTGGGTGTGGGTGTGCGTGCGTGCGTGCGTGCGTGCGTGCGTGCGTAGGTGCGTGCGTGCGTGCGTGCGTGCGTGTGCGTGCGTGCGTGCGTGTGTGCGTGCGTGCGTGCGTGCGTGTGTGCGTGCGTGCGTGCGTCTGTGTGTGTGTGTGTCTGTGTGTGTCTGCGTGTGTGTGTCTGTGAGTGTCTGTGTGGGTGCGGGTGAGTGCGGGTGAGCGCGGAGGTGGGTGCGGGTGGGCGCGGATGGGTGCGGGAAGGTGCGGGTGGGTGCGGGTGGGTGCGCTTGGGTGCGGGTGGGTGCGGGTGGGTGGGTGGTTTCAGGCGTGCGTGCGTGTGCGTGTGCGTGTGCGTGTGTGCGTGCATGTGCGCGTGCGCGTGCGCGTGCGCGTGCGCGTGCGTGTGCGTGTGCGCGGGCGCGTTCGCCTGCGCGTGCGCGTGCGCGTGTGCGTGCGTCCGTGTGCGTGTGCACGTGTGCGTGTGCGTGTCCGTGTGCGCGTGCGTGTGAACGTTTGCGTGCGTGCGTGTGGGTGTGTGCGTGTTTGCGTGGTTGCGTGTGTGTGTGTTTGTGTGGTTGTATGTGTGGTGCCGTGTGTTTGTGTATGGGTGTGTTTGTGTGTGCTTGTGTTTGTTTGTGTGTGGGTGCTTGCGTGTGTTTGCGTGTGGTTGCGTGTGGTTGCGTGTGTGTGTGTGCGTGTGTATGTGTTTGTGTGTTGTGCGCGTTGATTGTGTGTCGTTGTGTATGTGTTGTGTGCGTGTTTGTGTGTTTGTGTGTGGGTTTGAATGTGTGTTTGTGTGTTTGCGCGAGTGTGTGTATATGGTGTGTGGTTGTGTGTTTGTGTGTGTATGTTTGTGCGTGTGTTTGCGTGTGGCTGTGTATGGTTGTGTGGCGTTGTGTGTGTTGTGCGTTTGTGTGTCTGTTTGAATGGATGGTTGAGTGTGTGTTTGAATGGTTGTGCGTGTTTGTGTGGATGCGTTCTGTGTTTGTGTGTGTTGTGTGTATGTGTGTGTTTGTGTGTGTGGTTGTGTCTGTCTTTGAGTGTGTGTGTGTGTGTTTGTGTGTGCTTGTGTGTGTGCGTGTGTGTGTGTGGTGCGTGTGTGGTGTGTGCTGTGTGAATGTGTGTGGTATGGATGTGGTGTGGGTGCGTGTGTGGTTGTGTGTGCTGTATGCGTGTGGTTGTATGTGTGGTTGCGTGTGGTTGTGTAACGTTGTGTGTGTGTATGTGTGGTTGTGTGTGTGTGTTTGTGCGTGCGGTTGCGTGCATTTGCGTGTGTGGGCGTGTGTGTTTGTGCGTGTGTTTGCGTGCGTGCGTGTTGCGTGTGTGTTTGTGTGCTTGTGTGTGGTTGTTGTTGTTTGTGTGTGTTTGTTTGTGGTTGTGTGTGTTTGTGTGTGTGTGTTGTTGTGCGTGTGTGTGTGTGTTTGTTCATGCCTGTGTGTGTCTGGTTGTGTGTTTGTTGGCGCGTTTTTGTGCGTGTGTGTGTGTGTTGTGTGTGTGGTTGTGCATGTATGCGTTTGTGAGTGTGCTTGTGTGTGTGTTTGTGTGGGTGCGTTTGTGTGTTTGCGTGTGTGTGTGTGTGTGTTTGTGCGTGTGTGTTTGTGTGTGATTGTGCGTATGTGCTTGTGTGCGTGTGGCTGTGTGTGTGTGTTTGCGCGTGTGTGTGTGTGTGTGTGTGTGTGCGTGCGTCTGTGCGTGTGTTTGTGTGTGTTGTGTGTGTGTGTTGGTAGATGTGCGTGTGTGTTGATGTGTGTTTGTGTGTGTGTGTTTGTCTGTAGCTGTTGTTGTTTGCGTGTGTTTGTGTGTGCTTGTGTGTGCGTGTGTGGTTCCGTATGTTTGCGTATGTTTGTGTGGTTGTTTGTGCGTGTGTGTGTGTTTGTGTGTGTGTTCGGGTGTTTGTGTTTGCGTATGTGTGTGTGTGTTTGCGCGTATGTTTGTGCGGGTGTGCGTGTTTGTGTGTTTGTGCGTGTGTTTGTGTGTGCTTGTCTGTGTTTGTGCGTTTTTGTGGGTGTGTGTGTGTGTGTGTGCGTGTGTCTGTGCGTGTGTGTGTGTGTGTTTGTGTGTGTGTGTGTTTGTCTGTGTGTGTGCTTGTGTGTGCGTGTGTGTTTGTGTATGTTTGTGTGTTCGTTTGTGCGTGTATGTGTGTGTGTGTTTGTGAGTGTTGGTGTGTATTTGTGCGTGTTTTTGTGCGTGTGTGTGTGTGTTTGTGTGCTTGTGTGTGTGTGTGTTTGTATGTGTGTTTGCGTGTGTGTTTGTGTGTTTTGTGTGTGCCTTTGTGTGTGCTTGTCTTTGTTTGTGTGTTTGTGTGTGTGTGTTGTTGTGTATGTTATTGTGTGTTTGTGTGTGCTTGTGTCTGCAGGAGAAGCTCGCGGCGCCTCCAGACGCCGCCGCGCGCGCCGCTGTGGCCCTCGATCAGGCCGTGCAGCAGGAGCGGAGGGCAGAGGAGCAGCACCGCTCGCGAAAGGCCCGTGCCTGGGAGATGGCCTGTGCGACGGTGCTAGCTGGAGTGCAAGCAGAGGCCGCCGTCGAGTGAGCCGTGGTGCAAAAACCGAGGGCCAGCCCACTCACTGAGGCGGCTGGCCCATACGGGCGACCACGGGCAGAAAGGCGCAGGCGGCCCTCCCCCCCCCGCTCTCTCCCGCATGACCTCGGTGTTTGGTCAGAAGGTCCAGGAGGTCCTCCTCTGCCTCAGGCGCCTCCTTGCGCAGTTCCCGGCAGCCTTCGCCTTCCTAGGCGACCGCTGTTCCTCGGCGGCCTCGGCTTGCCGCGCCTTCTCCGGTGCTCTCCCTCTTCCTGCGCTTTTTGGTGTCGCCAGTAGTGTTCCTGTCGCACTCGCCCTCCGAGTTTCTTTCCTCGCCCTCCTTGTCCTGCCTCGCGCCCCTTCCTGCCTCGCCCTCGTCCTCCTCGCGCGCCCTCGCCGTTCTCCGCGCCCGGCGCCCCACTGGCTCGCCGGCGCCGCCTGCGCCTTCCTTTGCAATTTCGCCCTGGGCGCGTCCTGCGCCCTGGGCGTCGTCCGCCTCTTCCTTCTCCACCCCGTGCTCCCGCTCAGCGCCCTGCGGCGCCGCCTCTGCCTCCTCTGGCTCCTTCAGCGGGCGCCACCCGTCGCCCTGGGCGCGCCTCGCGCTCCCGGCGCGAAGGGGCCATGCTGGCCCCGCCTCCGCCTTAGCGCGCCCCCCCCGCGCGTCGCGCTGGCGCCTGAGCTCCTGCTGGAACGGAGTGGCTGCGAGGGTGTCGGCGCGCTGGCTTGAGGTGTTGCGCTGGTGAACAAGAGGCGGGGCGTCGTTGCGCTTGCTCTTCCCTCTTCTTGCTCCTCCCGCAACCTCGCGGCAATTGAACTCGGGCAGGCGGCGTCCGAGATGGGCGCGGCGCCGCAGCCCCCCCTCCTCTGGCACCGCCGCCCGCCGCTGCTTCAATCGAGGGGGGTCGGCGGCGAGCGTGAGGGAGGGCGTTGCTGGACGTGCCGCGAAGCACCCTCCAGCAGGTCTTCCTGTAGACCACAGCCTCGTGGTGGATAACGCCCACGAGCTGGCCCTGCGCGGCCCACCTGCGTTGCGCAGGCGGTGCGGGACGTGCGTCTCCGCAGTGAGGGGTGCCCAGAGACTGAAGGACCAGTGCCCAGGCCCCCTCCCGCGTCTCGACAAGTGTAGCCCTGCAGAGCGCGAGCGGCGCAGACGCTGCGAGCGGCTCCTCCGCGCCCTCGCCGCGGCCACGCTGGCAGTCTGGCAACGGCGGAGACACTCCGCAGCGTCGTCCTCCTCTCCGACCGCCGCAGGGGGGGCAATCATCATCTCCGTTTCCGCTTCGGGGCCCCTGTCTGCCTCCACGGCCCCGTCCCGGATGCACTGGCACCCCGACCGCAATCAGCAGTCCCCTCCCGCAGGGGCCCGAAAGCTTCTTGCACGTAAACCTGAGTTTCGCTCGGGCTCGCGCCTAGCCGAGGCCGCCGCGCGGGGCCCTGCCGAGGCCCGCCGCCCGCCGCTGTCGGCCTACGCTTCAGGCCTGCCTGCCGCCCCCCGCCGCCGCCGCCGCCGCCGCTCCCGTCCGCACCGCCTGCTGGCGGGCGGCCGAGCCCGGCCCCGCCTCGGCGCCCCACGCCTCCGCCAGCCAGTGCGCCGCCCGCCGCGCGCGTCGGCCGGCCCCTTTCTGCGGGGCCAGCAAGCCACAGCCCGCCGCCTCCGCCTCCGCACCCTCGCCGCGGAGCTCCGCCGGCTGCGGCGCCTCGTCACCCTCCTTTGGGGCCCGCTCTGGCGTGCCTCCCCAAGCCCCTCCTGGCCGAAGGGCGGCGGGCCCCCCGCGCTGCCGCCTTCGGCCGACCAGCAGCACAACCGATGGCGGCCAGCAGCACCAGCAACACCACCACAACGACTGCGACCAGCATCGCCACCACCACGACTGCAACCAGTAGTAGCACGACAGCGACCAACAGCACCACCACGACAACGATCCGCAGCACCACGGGCACCACAAAAAACTGCTTCCGGATTTGGACCGAAGCCGGAACCTGTCAGAAAAGGGCGACTGAACCCGTAAAAAAACTGCGCCGGAACCGGCCCAAAAAATATAAAACAGAACCGGTAACAAAACGGCCCTGTCGTCCCCAGGGCCCGCTATGAGCAGAGCAACCACCACGACGGCAACCCACAACACCACTACTGCGACCACCAGCAACACCATCACCACGACTGCGGCCAGCAGCACCACAACGACCGCGAAGAGAGCTGCCGAGGAGAACGAGGAGGTGGACAAGGAGCTGACAAGGAGGAGGAGGAGGAATGGGCGGAATGGGCGGCATGGGTTGGATGAGCACGCAAGTGCCTTCAATCAGAGGACGGGGCGGAGGGCGGGGAGGAGCCTCGCTGCCGTACGAGCCGTCGTCGTGGACCAGGAGCGGGGCGGCGCCCAGAGCCGCCCGCTTTGCCGACAACACTCCGCACGACGACAGCGACGACGGCGACGGGCCGCTCTCATCCTCCCCGCAAGCTCCAACCCTCGAACACCCCTCTCCCCCTTGGGGTAACTAAGGAGAGCCACCTCAAAGCCAGGATGACGAGTGAAGTCAAAGTCAGTGACAGGAGCAACAGAGCCACCAAACTCTTGGTTCGGGGAACGCCGAGAAGCGGAGAGACTCCCCCAAATCCACACGCACGGGCGCCCCCTCTGAAAGGGTCGGCGGATTTTTCCTTCCCTTACACTTGTGCCACTTTTTGTCCCCTTACATTTGTGTCCTCTGCTGTGCGGCAGATGGCGGCAACCAGTCACAGCCACCCTCGCTACGTCGACTCCAGTGTGCTAGGCAGTAACTGTTCCTATCAAGCTGTGGGTGGTCAGGGAGTCTTATCGAGCCAGGCAGAAAAAAAAAAAAAAAAAAAAAAAAAAAAAAAAAAAAAAAAAAAAAAAAAAAAAAAAAAAAAAAAAAAAAAAAAAAAAAAAAAAAAAACGCAGGAGGCCAGGACTCCAGCCCCGTGGCCGCGAACCCACAAACACCACAGAACTTCAATCCGCAGCGGGCCCACTCATGCAAAGATATGCTGCCAGGCAGCCTGACTCCTCCAACCTCGCACGCCCTCAGCAAGGGTGTGATCCCCTCACCAGCAAATCGAGCAAAGTACGCAGGAGCAGGACAGGCGGCTTCGAGGGCCAAGGACGGGCACACAGTTCAGGCGAAGACGAAAAGCTTCGCTCTAGGCACAATTTGCTGGCACAGGGAGCAAGCACGCCCAACGAGTGCTGCAGCGCGAGCGAAAGTGCGACGAGAAAGCAATCAACACATCCAACCGAGACCTGCGCTTAGTCCTGGGCTGGGAAAAACGCGTCCCGAACTCAGCTGCAGCCTGCAATGAGTCGATGAGGGCCCTCCTGGCTTTTCGACGGACCAGGAAAGCAACGGCACCATACCGAACGGTAGGCGGGATTGGGAGACGACCAGCCGCACAGCAAGAGTCCCACCCCTCCCTCGCCGCCCACCCCAGTCAGACATCAGCTCAAGCGTGGCCGTGAGAGTGGAAGGCTTGGGTGGGGGAGGTGGTGCTGTCATGCTCAGCATCCAAAGGAGAGGCGGGCCAGGCAACATCGACGGTCCCAGGGCCACCGTTCTGCGCAGCTGGCCGCACGCGCTCCCAGAGGTCACAATTGCCGCTCCTCGGGCGCAGAGCGCGGCCAGCACGCCAGCCGTCAACAGCAGGCTTGCGATCTCAAACATAAGCGATATGGCCGACCGAATGCTTTAGACCCGGTGCCAGAGCCACAAACTTCGATCGGGGCACCGTCTGCCTGGGAGAGGGGCAGCCACGCCGCAGAGCCACCACTGCTGCTCCACAGCGTCGCCGTCGCTCGTCCGAGCTGTGTTCGCCCCCGGCCCATTCCCAAAAGATAAAGGGGAAGTCCCCCCTCAGGGGCCGAGCGCTCCATCAGCAAGCACCGCCCGAAGAAAACATGATATCCAAAGCAAGGGCCTTCGACAAAAATTAAAATCGCGAGACTAATTGAGGCCAGCCCTCGTCACCACTGGGACGGCTCTGCGTCAGAGTTGGCCAACGCCTGACGTCAGAGAACGTCTAGTCAACATGCGTGCAATTGTTGAAGCCCTCCCAAATGCAGTGACGCAGCGCCCCGGGCGCGGCACGACAGCGGGCACAGGTAACACCAGTAGGGCATCCAAAAAGCCACTGCCTCAGCTGCGCCCACTGGCCGCCTGAGATGACTGCGAGATCGGCTGGCCACAACTGCATGGCGCCCCCCCTTGCCAAAAGGCATGCAGCTCACGCTGAACGGCAGGCAAGTCCGCCCCTGAGGCAAGTGGGACCCAAGGAGGGTGCCGCGAAGCCGTGGGCCAAGAGACAGCACGGCAATCAAACTCAACGTCCAGGACCAGCTCGCAGAAATCTTCTAGGTCGGCGTCGCTAAACCCGTCCTCGCCAAGAGAGAAAAAATGGAGTAGTCCAGGCGCCAGCGGGTGGACTCGAGTGGCTCCCAGCCTGCCTTTCTCAAGGTAGCCTGCAGAGCGGCACTGGGCACGTGGACGCCCCGCCACCTGACCCAATCCCCCAGTCCAACACGAACGCGAGGCAAAAGTCGGGCAATCCGAGCGTGCAGGCAGGGATGAGCGAGCCACGTCTTTAACCACTCTGTCAGAACGTCTCGGCGCAGCTGGAGCGACAGGTCGGCCGAGCCAAGCGTCGCCCGCAGCGCCGCCTGCAAGCAGCGCCCGCGCTTGTGCCCAGCAAAGGCCGCCGACGCCTGCCTGCGCAGCTGCGTGAAGGTGGACGGCTGCGCCCCAAGCACCTCATGACCGGAAGTCGCCGATTGGAGAACATCCGATCGCAACAAGCCTTAGGCCACCTTGCGGCTGTCAGCAAGCCGTCGTCTCTTCTGCATCTTCCCGTGGCGAGCGGGAGCGCGCGGCGACCGTGCTCTGAACTTGGTCCGCGCCGGACAACGGGCGCGGAGGCATCCACTCCCAAGTCGACAGCGGACTGGGTGAAGGAAACGGGGATGCCCATCTGCATGAGGTCGGCCTCAAGCTGAATCGCCCAGGCGCCACCGCTGGCAACCAGCTCGGTCTTGTCGAAAATCGTCAGGCGATTCAGCTCGAAAGACGAAGCCAGGGACTTGGCGGCATAGCGCCTGTCACCGACGACGGTGGCGCGAACCCCCCTCAGTCCTGCAAGCTGTCTCGTCGATGGATGTCCACAGCCCCGCTCGGGGGCACGCCACGGGCGCCGGCTGCAAGAGCCCACGATGCATAATTTTAGGCATGTCGACACTTCCGGGGGGGCCTGCCACGATCGACTTGCCTGGCTCGAGGGCCGAGCTCGTCACCGCGCCGCGCTTGACGAGGCGAGGCGCTGCAGACATGCCGATCTCCAGAACCGTGATGACAGCAGGAAAGCTGAGGGCCCGACTCGCCTTCACCAGCAGCGCAAAGCTTACGGAGTCGTGGAACTTCAGCAAGTCCAGAAAGAGAGCGGCAAATGATACGCCGGGCTCCCTAGAGCATTCATCCAGGACGGCCCTCGCAAGCGCAGCTCGCAACGCAGATGACCCAGCAATTACTGTGTCCCAGAAGGCCCTGTGCTTCTCCGCCCACAACGACGCAGGCGCGGAACGCATCCTGCTTCACACCTTGGCAACGTGAGGCATGAGGCCGAGCGCGCGTTGTCCGCCAGCCTCCTTGGGGATAGAGGCGCCAAGCACTGTGGAGACCTCCTCGGGCCAGACACCGCGCTCCTCAATGCCAATGAGCAGGTTGACCACGGCGCGCCGACCAGCGCGGGGCAGACGAATAATACCGCTGGGGAGCAGCGCGTCAACACCTGGGACCTTCCCAAAAAGACATGGCCTTGAAAGCCTCGACGATGGCGTCGGCGAGCAGTAGGTCCAACCAGTAGTGGAGGTCATCCTGAGTGCCAACCTGCTCACGCCAAATCTCGGACCAGTGGTGTCGCTCCCCCCCCGGAGCAGCTGAGGACGTGAGGTCGGCTGCCCGTCTGGCCCGAGGCCCCCCCATTCAGGGGGCTGGCTTGGGCTTGACGTGCCGACGTGCCAGGCCAGGCTTGGGCGCCCACTGCTCTCAAACCCAGGACATGAAGCCCAGTCCGCCCAGTGAGGTCATAGCACGCGAGGTGGCCCAGTCCGCCCAGCGCTGACCCAGCAGCACGACGGTGTTCAGGGTCTCCGCATCCAACTGGTCCCAGATGTCGACGCCCTTAGCCCAGCCTTGTGCCAAGTCCGACGTATTGCGTTTGCCGGAATAAGCGCCTTTCTGTTGGAAGTCCAGGTCGGCGATGTGGGCGCGGAGCTGGCGCAAGCAATCCTGCGCCTGAGCAAAGTCAACGCCAGAGGAAGGCAAAGCGCGATAGCGAACCAGGAGGGTGGTAGTGGCACCCCACCACTCTGCAAAACTATTCTTCATGTGTGCGCGCCCAAGTGTAGCGCGGAGGCGTGGCCACTTCGCCGCCGGGCCCGCCACTCGACCAACATAGCGATCACGCGCTCCACCGACGACGCCCCCAGCGGTGAGAATGGCCTCCTCCGCCATGGACACCCAGCACACGCCGGCGTCAGACATGAGGTCGCGAGACTCGGGCCGCCATTGCAGAATGCGAAAGTCAGGTGGGTGAACCGCTGGCGGGGCACCGCGTGGTCGACAACGCCGCGCGCGGGCTCGGGCGGCCTGCGCATGGGCATGAGAAAAGAGTGCCACTTGAGGGAGACGGCCGCCCGAGTCGTCTCTCGCCGTGGGGGCATGATCAGCCGCTCCCGAAACCGCCACACCATCGTAGGAACAAACAGGAACATCTTGATAGAATACCCTGCCTACGGCTGTGTGTACGGGGCAGGTCAGAGCGGGTTGAACGTCAGCAAGAGTACCACCCTCTTGGGAGGAACCACGCTCAGACAAACAGTCAAAATCGTCGAAGTCGTCATCCAGGATGATGCGAGGCCTTCGCACCGCGGCGCCAGCCGCCACCCCTGCTGGGCTGAGGTCGGGCCTGCGCCTCCCAAGGAGGGACTCACCGACGGACGGGTCCACGCCTCCCGATGGGGAGGGGCACGCCGTCGCCCGCGGGGGTGGCCACTTCTGGGCAGTCGCGTCCGCGCCTCACGCAGAGGGACGCTCCGACTGTCGGGCCCGCGCCTCCGGAGGGAGGGGCGCGCCGACGCCCAAGGTGAATGGCGCCGCGCGCGAAGTAGAAGACAACGTCGGCGCAGTAGCCCAACAAAGCAGAGCCGCACCAGCCTGCACCTAATTAAGTATAATCAGCCACAGCGCAGGGGGCGCCCGACTCCTTCTCGCGCACGGCCTGCGGTGCCAGCAGGTCCTGCGCGGCCTCGAAACCCTCGCGCAGCTCCTCTGGCAGTGATTCCTTGCGGCGCTGCAGGCTGGCCGCCAGGCGCCGCTGCCTTTTGCTGTCTGGATCAGGTCGAGCACGAGGCCCCGGCACCGAGGGCAACATGACGGGGGCCGCGAGCTTGGAATCCCAGCGGGCCCCCCGAGCACTTTTGATCGACATGCGTAGGCCACAGCGCGTCTTCCAGGGGGCGCTGAGCACAGCTTCAATCGCCAAGTCGGGGCACGCAGCACGGGCCAGAACAAAATCATAAAGGCGCCCAGGACCTTTGTCACAAGTAAGCTTACAGTTGGCAGCGACTTCAACCCTAGCCTGCAGCTGGAGCACCCAGCCGCTGTCAATCAAGGCGGGCGGCTCGCAGTTCCAATCTGCCGCTGCCAGCCAAGGATCAGCAAGAGCCCGGGTGAAAGACGCCAGGGCCACCAAGATATCGTCGCTGATGCCGCGGGAACCCAAACCGGGCTGCAAGTAGGCGGCGATCGCAGCGACACCCCTTGTCTTTCGGCGCAGGGTCAGAGGAACAAAACCATTGCAAGGGCCCTGGCGCCCGTCGGCCCGATCAGCAGCCCGCGCGCGGCCAAAAAAAGCCGCCCGCCACAAACTTGCGGGCGAGGGTCCATTCGCAGCCGCTGGGCCCCGAAGCCGATCGCCCCGAGGGCCGAGCAGGGGTGGAGCTCAACTGCCAACCGTCCTTGTCGAGGTCAGCTTCCAGCTGCGGCAGGGCCTGCGCCCCTTGATGGGTCTCGACCAGCGCCGCAACTGAATGCTCGTAGAACTTCCCCTTGAGGAACCGACGGGCCTGAGGGCTTCACTCTGCGATGTTCGAGTAGAAGGCCGCGGCGCCCTTAGCCGCCGCTGCGCCATTGCAGCCAAGGGCGCTGATGCGGCAGCTGGGCAGGCCGTGCCCCGCCAGGGGCAGCGCCAGCGCGAGAAGCGTCAGCAGGAGGCGGCCCACGGCCAGCAGCAAGAGCGCCCTCACGGGAGGAGGCCGCGATGGAAGCGATGAGCTTGGTGCGATCCTCCGTCGAGGGCTTGGGCCCAGGAGGCTCGGCGCTTGTGGCGGGGCCACCGCCGCCTGCCCCTGAAGCCGAAGCGGCACCGCTGCCAGCCCCTGGGGCGGAGTCAGCGGTCTCGCCAGCCGTGGCCTCGCCTTCACCAGCGCGCCGCTTCTTGCGGGGCGCGCAGAGAGCCTTCTTGGCGGAGGCCAGGAGGTCCTTGAACTCAGCTTCGCGCGCCTTTGCCTGCGCTGCGACGTCCAGCAGCTGCCTCTGGAAGCGCTCGGGCCCGGCGCAGCCCCCCTCCTCGCAGCCGTCCAGGTTCTCGAAGAGGGGGGCGTCAACGCCGAAGATGTAGCCGTCTCGGGCGCCTGCCTTGTCCGCGCCGCCCGCCGAAACGCCCTGGGCAGCCCCCCGGGCCGCCGGGCGAGCCCGGTCGGCCTCGCGCAGCTCCTCGGCGGCGGCCAGGCGGCGCCCACGAGCCTCCTCCAAGCAGACCTCCGCGGACAGGAGGGTCTTGGACGCCTTGGCCAGCTTGGCTTGCTTCTGCGCGCAGAGGGAGGTGGCCTCGCGGAGGACGACGCACGGGCACTTGGCTTTCGGCTTGGGTTTTGCCTCGGCAGCGGCCTCCTCGAACTGCTGGGCCAGGGCAAGGGCCGAGGAGTCCGAGGCGAGGCCCGTCGCCTTGAGGTGCTGCTCCAGCAACTGGGATGGCTCAGCTCTAGGCGGGACGAGCGCTGGCCAATCATTCGGGGGAGGCGCCCACTCTGACCAAGAGTGCGGAGTCGATGGCGCACGGCCCCCGGGATTCTGGACGAAGCCCGACACGCGGCTGCCGCAGGCCTTGCAGTTCCCAGCTGCTTGCGGAGGCGCCAATCCCAGGCCCAGTTGCCACAGGAGGCACAGAACGTATAAGACTTCTTGGAGTCACCATTGTCTTTGGGAGAAGACATGGAACACGACCGCTCACGTCTGAGGTGGCGGCGCCCTGCACTCGGGCGAACCAGCCAGGGTCCAGGTCAGGGCGAACTGACCGAGAGGGATGAAAGCTGCCGCGGGCTAGCGGCACCCAGTCTTGCCAATGCGGGCCCAGCCCGTCAAGCATCAGCCTTGAGCCAAAATCGCTACAGAGGAGGAGGAGGAGGAGGATAACTAGGAGGAGGAGGAGGAGGAGGAGGAGGTGGAGGAGGCCGAGGAGGCCGAGGGCGCAGCACGGCCAACGACGCAGCACGACCAGCAGCGACGAGCACCACCCGCATCGACCAGCACCAACGACACGCAATTGCACCGCGACAAGCTCCAACGGCCCCCGCCGCCCTTTGCCCCCCCGTCTCGCCCCCCACCCCGTTCGCCTTCTGCCCTGCGCCCCTCGCCGTTCGGCCCCCGCTCGCGCCCCGACGCCCAGGCCCGCCGGCGCCTGCGAGAAAGAAGGGCGGCAGCGGAGGCTGAACCCAGTTGCTTTCAGCCACAATGCTTGGAACACAGCCTGCGCAGCCTGCGCAGCAAGCGGGCAGCAGCGGGCTCTAACGCTGCTCGGGGGCGCGAGGGCGAAGATAATCAAGCCCGGCGCCATCGGCTACGCGGGCGGGGGCGGCGCAAAACTGGAGCCCAGCGCCATCGGCTACAAAGCCAGGATCAGCGCGCGCGGCAGGGGCGAGCAATGCCGACAGACTTCGGCGCTGCACAGCGGGATGCGGGACCCGAAGTTGGAGCACAAAGTCATCAGCTTTGACGCGGGGGCCAGCGCGCGAGAGAAGGGCGAGCGATGGAAAGCTGGCCGCTGCGCTTTTTCAGCGCGCGGCCGTTACGCTGTCCGTCGCCAAATGCGATCGGCCACAGCGCTGGGACCAGCGCGCGCGAGGAGGGCGGGCAGCGGCAGCGGGCTCGGCTGCTGCAGAGGGAGATGCTCGGGCAGCGGCAGCGAGCCAAGGGGGATGAAGCGAAAATAATCGCGCTCGCAGAGGAGGAGTCGCCGCAGGAGGAGGAGGAAGGGGGAGGAGGAGGATGGGGGAAAAGGAGAAGGAGGTAACCGCACTCAACGCCGCCATCAGCCGCGGCGCCGGGATTGGCGCGGGCCAGCGGGGCAGGCCGCGGCGACGCCCCTTTCGCTGTCCTGCGAGATGCGGGGGCCGAGGGCGGAGCCCAACGCCATCAGCTGCAGCGCTGCGATCACCGCGTGCACGACGAAGCGGGCAGTGGCCGCGTGCCCTGACGCTATTCAGGTGCGCGAGGGTGAAGATAATCAATCCCTGCGCCATCAGCGACGCGGATGGGGGCAGCGCAAAGCTGGAGCCCAACGTCATCTGATACAACGCTGGGGTCAGCACGCGCGGCAGGGGCGAGCAGCGGCGGCGGGCTCCAGCGCGGCGCGGC
This sequence comes from Prorocentrum cordatum, assembly GCA_963575745.1. NCBI lineage: Eukaryota > Dinophyceae > Prorocentrales > Prorocentraceae > Prorocentrum > Prorocentrum cordatum. The sequence goes on from CAUYUJ010014539.1 coordinate 174,224, forward strand.
GAGATGCGGGATCCGAAGTTGGAGCCCAAAGTCATCAGTTTTGACGCTGGGCTCAGCTCGTGCGAGAAGGGCGGGCAGTGGAAGCTGGCTGTCGCGCTTCTGAGTGAGATAAGGCAGTCGAAGTTGGCGCCGCACGCGATCAGCTGCAGCGCTGGGGGCAGCATGTTCGAGATGGACGGGCAGTGGCAGTTGGCTGCGGCGCAGCTGAGGGAGATGCTGGAGGCGAAGCTGGAGCCCAACGTGGATAGATACATCGCTGGGACCAGCAACGATTCGAGAAGGGCGAGCAGCGGCAGCGGGCTCTGACGCTGCTCGAGGGGGCACAGCAGAGGCAGAAGGATTTGGAGGAGGATCGAATATCATCGCGCTCGCTGAGACGCCGCGGGAGAAGGAGGAGGAGGCGAAGATAACCGCGCTCAACGCCGTCGTCAGCCGCAGTGCCGGGATCGGCGTGGGCGAGCAGGGAAGGATGTGGCAACGCTCTCTGGCACCGTCCTGGGAGGCACGGGAGCCGAGGAGGGAGCCGAACGTCATTGGCTCCATCTTTGACAGGCGCGCGCGCGAGAAGCGGGGCCCGAAATTGGGGCCGAACGTCAGCAACTGCAGCGTCGGGATCGGCGCAACCTGCGAGACGTGGGATCCGAAGCTGGAAGCGAACGTCATCAGCGGTAGCGCCGGGCTCGGCGCATCCAAGAAGGGCAGCCCACGGCAGCACGCTCTGGCGCCATCCTGCGAGGCGCAGGATCCGGGGAGGGAACCGAACGCCATCAGCTACAGTGCCGGGATCGGCCCGTGCGAGACATGGGATCCGAAGCTGGAGGCGAACGTCATCAGCTCCAACGCGGGGACCACATCGCGGCAGCGCGCGCTGGCGTTATCCTGCGAGGCGCAGGATCCGAGGATGGAACCGAACGTCTTCAGCTACAGTGTCGGGGTCGGCACGCGCGAGAAGGGCATGCTGGGGCAGCGCGCTCTAGCGGCATCCTGCAAGACTCGGGATCCGAAGCTGGGGCCGAACGTCATCAGCTACAGCGCCGGAGTCGGCACGCGCGAGAAGGGCCATCTGGGGCAGCACGCTCTGGCGGCACCCTGCAAGACTCGGGGTCCGAAGCTGGGGCCGAGCGTCATCGGCCGCAGGGCCGCGGCCGGTGCCCGCCGACAACGCGCGAGGGCAGGCGGCGGCAGGGGCCCAGAACGGGGGGCCCAGGCGGCGAGGCCAGCGGGCCGGCCGCCGGTGCAGCCACGGCAGCCGGATCCGCACCCTGGGAGGCCCTTTGAGGATACGGGCGTGCACCAGCGGTGGCGGACGCCGCACTGCGTGCGACCCCCAGAGAACAGGGGGGCGCGCAAGGCAGGAGCGGCTGGTGCTGGGTGCCGCTGGACTTCCGGGTCGCCCAGGGCGCCGCCGCTGCCCGCGCCTTGGCCGGGCGAGGGGTGGACGGGTATCGAAGGTGATGAAAGCGGTAAAAAAAGTATGTGGCATGTTTGATTCGTCGGCTTGAAGCCAACCCAGTCTCGCCCATTCGTCGTTGCTCACTCGCGCCGCGCCAGTTGAAAATGCGCGTAATTGTCGGTGTCGCCAGCGCCTGGAATTCGCTGCCGCTTTCGTTGCTTGGTCGCAGCAGCGCGCTTCCATGGCCCACGATATTGAGATCCAGATTCCGCTGAGTAGTCGGCCGCCAACTCGGCGCGCGCCCTACAATGCAGCCCCTCGAGCGTGCAACGTCACCCCAGCAGGTGTCTTCAACGCCGCATTGCCGCCGATCTTGGCGATCTAGAATTTACCCCCGCGCAGTTCCCCTCCCCCGCGGGCCCAAGACAAGGCAATCCGATTCAATCAGCGCCGTGCGACGTGGGGGCCTCGCCCGACGAGCAGCGCGCCGCTGGCGCGCAGCAGCGCCCAAAGGCCCCCCGAGGACATATCCGCATTGTCTGCGCCGCCGAGCGCCGCTGCGTCGCGCGACAGAGCAACCGTCGGCGCCGGGAACAGTCATGGGTGAGTATCGGGAATTTCCTTAGATTTGCTTTCGGCCGGAAGACTTAATCGCCCGTCTGCCACGCAGAATCGTCAGAACGACCATGTCAGGTGGCGCACCCAAACGGCGCAGCGCGGCAAAACGCGTCTTCCACATATGCGGAACTACACGTTTTCTTTCACTCCAAAGATACATTCGCAGCCTTAGCGTCCCCCCTAGCGCGGGCGAGCTCGACGCCGCGGCGCGCCGCGCGGGCGGCGTCTGCGGCGTCGCGCCCACGGCAGAACCCTTCTCTGGGCGCGCGACACCAGGTATTCCGCCCTTTCCGTTGCCATCGAAGGAGACGGAGGGCGGCCGAGAGCTCGCCCGCTACACCTGGCAAATTGAACGCGGGCTACTTGTCGCGAGCATGCGTCGGCGCCCCACTATCTCATATTGCGCTCGCCATGGCATGCCGCCGCGCTGCGGAGGCTTCATGTCTCACCCAGCTCGCGCGGTCCAACTGCGCCGCAAATTTCAATGCGCAAGAGAAGTTTTTGGAACTGCTTCGCGGCAGTCGGCGGAGATATCTGTTGAACATGATACTCTCCTTCATTTCGATGTCCCGCGGGCCAGGGGCACAGGCGGAAGGTTTCCAAGGGCATCATTGCCTGCTGCGCTTCCGGGCAGCATCCTCCATTGCGCTAGTCCCAAACAGTCCGCCTTCGTATCATCGCGCTCGTTGCTTGCGACGAATGCCCCACTTGAGTTTTGAAGTCTGCGTTGCCATTGCCGCCGCGGTCTGCGATGTCTCCGGGCGACGCCCCAGCGCCCAGCAGCAATACTTGAATGCATCCGCATCGCCTTGCCATGCGCGCGCAAACGCTTCACTCCTGTCAGGGCGGCAGCGTTCTTCCAGGCGGTCGTCGCGGGAACGGGTGCCGCTCGTTTGTTGTTTTCGTGTCAGCGCGCGTTGTGGCGCTCATTGTCCATTCATGAATTCTGGGCGTCGGGGGAGCACTGTGGGAGGTAAGATGAGGGGTATATGATCCTGGAGTTACGCTGTCCGCCATTTCCTTTGCACTTCCTTTAAGACCGCCTTGGCATGCATGGACTGCGTGCGCTGTGGGATCTAGGAGACAACCGCTACCTTGGGCAAGTTTTCGGTGTTTGCGCATGTTTGCGTAAACGGTGTTGGTTGCCCATTGCCACCGGCCGGTAGTCCGCGGCCACCGCTGAAACCCTCACGACGCATCCAGTCTAACAGCGTCGCATCGCGCGCAATCCAAGATGACGTCGCTGTCTGCCAGCGGCCATCCGAAGCGCGTTCGCCAGTCGCGCGACGAGGCCGGCGCAGATTTCCATCAGTTGATCACCGCTTGAGACTTCGCTCGGCGCAGGGCCCGCTTGCCCCCGGCAAACAGCCCGATAGAAGTCGATCCCCCAGGGTCTGCGCGCCCTTTGCAGTTGGCATCGAGACCGCCCCCCCGCAGATGGCTGGGCTCGTTGACTTCTAGAAACGAAGCATGATGCAGGATCTGTGGGCACCCGCGCTCCGGCTTTTCGGGGATCGTGGCGTTCGTTTCTTGGAATTCACGCACTGCGGAATCCCCGGGGCGATAGCAACCACCAGAAAGAAATTGCCAGCAACGCTCGGCTGCCCAGCTTCGCGGCGGCCTCGTCCGCCAGCTGCAACGGCGAGTCCGGCAAAGCCCGCTCTTCCAGGCCGTCGCGGGCATGCGCGAATGCGGGCGGGTCGGCGCGAGATCGCGGCCGGCTCGGCGGGGGCGCGGGCCTTTCCCGCCGCGGGGCCAGCGCCTTCCTGGAAGCAGCTTCCTTCTGAAAAGCCCCCCCCCTTCCCCCTGCCACGTTGCGCGCGCCGCCAAATGGCGCGCGCCGCCAACTGGCCCTCCACGGGCCCCGGAACAGTCAGACAACAATTCGGGGCGAAGGACTCGCCCTGGGGAAGGCCCCAAGGCCCAGGACGCGTTCCCCTCAGAATCCGTTTCCCCCATTCTGATTTTGGGCAGCGCTGCGCAGAGGAATAGCAGCGCTCCACGGCCATTACCGCCTGATGATGGCGACTTGTTGTTGTTTTCGAGTGAGTATCAAGCGAGAAGAGAAAGAGGCTACATGCTTCGCCCCCTAGTGCCTTCGGCGGGCGGGCTCTTCCAGCCACGTTACCCGCGGCGTAGCATCGAACGAGCATCGTCGACGATGACGCTGGAGGCGGCGTGGAGATACGCAGTGCGCAGCGCGTCGTGCCACCAAAAAAACCAACCCGCCCACCCTGCCTGCCGACCGAGACGAATTGCACGCCCGAGGCATCTGGAAACTATTCCGCTGCACTTCCATCGCCAGGCAGGTCGGCGACTGTTTGAGAAAATGTAGGAGGGGGCATGCTCATTGACTCTCTGGCCAGGCTCACGCATATCTTGCCAGGCCTATCGGTGCCCAGACCAGGTCAACCTCTTTCGCTGCGTTGATGTTCAGCATAGCCATGCACTCGCATTGGAGTGCCTGTGCAAAGAAGTGAAGCGAAGCCTTTAGTAACACTCGTTCAGGGAGAGCCTCGCTTTCACTGATATCGGCGGGAACTCCATGGTGTCCAAAACTTGCGCACCGTCTAAGTTCAGTGGGGACGCTTCCTCAATAGGGGCGCTTCCTCAACGCGGCGATGTAGGACTCAGCCGCTACCGCGACGACCAAGAGGCGCGCCGATCCGGGCCTTGCTGCGTTCGTAGCATCAGGCATCACGTCGCAACGGCGCAGCGTGCAGCAGTTCCTCTTCTCTCTGAGGCTTTCCCGCGGAGATGGGAGATGCGCCTTGGAAGCATGAGCGCGGTCACGAACGTGCGCATGGCTAGTTCTTCCGCAGAAGGTTCCTCGAGATGTTCCTTCCCCGCAGGGTCGCCATTGGAGCGGTCCACAGCCGGCAGGTACTCCCAGCCGTTGAACGAGGGCGCGTGAAAGAGACAGCGCGTCCCTTCTACAGTAAATGCAGGACAGCGCGCCGAACGGGCACTTCCCTCGCTCGCTTGTCGGGTACTTCACAGCGGGTTGTTCCGCCCAGTCGTTGAGCATGATCTTGCTTTAAAGTGTATGTTTCGTGGCCAGAGTCTGCAGACCTTCGCGGCCCCAGCGCGCCGTCCACGAGCCACTCGGACATGAGCTCGATGCAGACGTCCACGAGGGCCTGGATATAGAGCTTGACGTAGTTGAGCTTCGTCTTGGGCTCGAACTGGCTGGAGAGGACCTCGCGCGCAGAGGAAAGTAGCGCGCGGAGCATGACCTGTCCCTCCCCGCTCAGTTGCTTCACGGCCAGTTGGTCCTCCTAGTCGGTGGACAGGGACGTGGAGTAGACGGCGCAGCTTCAGTGGACTGTTAATTGTGGCTTGTGCGCGTTCGACTTGGTGTTGTTGGGCCCCCCCTTGCGCTTGAAAGGCCAGGGCGAGCTTGAAGGGGCACGACGAGCAACTGGCGCAATCCGAGCTGTCCCTCGCCATTGCAGCGCTTCAGGGCCAGGTGGCCCTCCTAATCGTTGAACGACAAGGGCTTAGAGAAGAAGCGTTCCAGGCGCGGCACGAGCCCTTTCGCGCGTTCGTGGCTCGGGTCGACCATGCGGCTTGTAGTCTTATCATGGTTGAGGCTTGACCCGCTCCAGCCTCAGAAAGAGACAGGGAGGAAGAGCGGATTGAAAGGATGAGGCAAGAAAAGGAGGATCAGAGACGATGAAACGGAGTGAGGAGGAGGAGGCAGAAGAAGGAAGGACGAGGGATAGCGTGGACGAGGGGGTTGGGGAGGATGATCGGGATGAGGCAGGATGGTGGTGGACGGAGGATGGGAGGAGAGGGAGGAGGCGGAGGAGGAGGACGACGACGATGAGGATGAGGATGTGGATGTGGATGAGGATGAGGAGGAGGAGGAAGATGCGGAGGAGGAGGAGGTGGAGGAATAGGATTAGGATACCAACAAGTAATGATGCGGAGGAGGAGATGCAGCAGGGGTATGATGAGGAATACTGGGACCAGCTGGAGAAGGAGGAATGAAGATACAGGCGGACCAGGAGGAGGATGAAGAGGGATGTGGAGGAGGATGCGGATGAAGAGGAGGAGGAGGGGGCGGAGAAGAGGAGTAGCAGAAGGAGCAGCAGGGAAAGGGTGGCTTGCTGCCTGCGGCAAGTTCCGCCGCCGTGCTAGCGCAGCACTCCCTTGCAGCGACGCTTCGAGCACTGCCAGAAGATCATAGTTAAACTGTGACACCTGTCGTCTCCAAATTGTGAGTTGCTCTTACGCGGCCCAGGTGGGCCGTCGTGGGGCTGTCTTCGTCTCGGGGCCTTCTTGGCCATCGTGGGGTTCTCGTGCCTCTTTCTGCCGTATGGGCAGTTTTCGTATTGGGATTTTTGGGGAGGCATATTGTAATGGCCTCCAGCCAGTGCCGCCGATCCAGGGGGCTCCGGATTCGGTGATTTTCGCGGCTCTGTGGCCTCCTCCCTTCTCGATTCTTCCGGTCCTCTTTCTCCTCCTCTGGGGGGGGGCCCGGAGCGGTGCCGGGGGGGTCCGGGGAGGGTTCCGAGGGGAGGGTCCTGGGGGCGGTAGCGGCTAGATCTGAAGGGTTCCTGGGACCCCCCGAAACCTTTTGGGGATGCGCAAGTTTTAAGAAAACGCCATCTGGGGGACCGCCCCCCCGCCCCTTCTCCGGGGGGGTCCGGATGCCCAAATCATGAAGAAAACGTCAGATGCCCCCCCCCTCCCCCCCTTCCCCGGCAGAGCCACCCCGGCGACCCCCCCCAAACAGAGATGAAGCTCTCGCTTAGACTCAGAGCTGAAACTCTTGCCGAGGCTCCTTATCGTTCACACGCCGGATCGGCGGATTTGGGTCCTCTTAGGCTCTTGGATCTTCCCGGGTCCCTCTTGGCCGTCTTTGTTCGGGCCCTCTCGGGACTGTCCAGGGTCGTTTGGTTGAATTATATGGCCCTCTTTGGGCTCTGTTGGCCTCTCTTTGTCTCTGTGGAGGCTGTGGTTGGAATCGTGTTGAGCCGAGAGTCGCAGGAAGCACAAGACATCGGAAACCAGTGAAGGAGCCTTTTAGTATGCTGAATGATTGTGACTCTCTTGGATGGCCTCTCGGCCTTCTCATTGGCGTTTTGGAAGCCTCCTGGAGCCCCTTCGGCGCCTCTTGGGGTCGTTCGGGTTTTTGTTTGGGCGCTTTTGGAGCCAATGTTGCGTCATCCTGGCGCCATTGTGTAGCTTTTTAGATCTTGGAGTCCCAGGGAGGTAGCAGACTTTCCAGGCCTCGGGAGGGGAGGGCGGTGCATGCAGCTGGGAGTGCCGACAGGGTGGGAGCCGTAAAGACTGAAGTACAGAAGCTTCGCCGGATAGCATTTGGCATTGACCACGCATCAACGCGCCAGGGGGCTCGGTGGCAAATCTATAATGTAACTGGCGTCGGGGTCCCCGGGCCCATGGGCAGCACACTTTTTCGAAACTCCCCCCCGCCCAGCGTCAAACTTTTGCCCCAGTGGGTCCGAGGGACTCAGAGCTTCGGGGGGCGACCTCGGCGGCCTCAGAGGACGCCAAGAGGCTGCTAAGATGGCCCTATGTGGCGTCAAAGAGACACCAGAAGGCTTCAAGTCCAGCGTGGCTTCCGGACAGCCCCAGATAGCGTCAAGACGGCCCCAAAGGCCTCGACGAGCGCTCCCCAAAGGGCCCCAAGAGGCAATATCCAATGATTTTCCCAAGGTTTACCAATGTTTGTGGGATTCTCCACGTTTCGGGCTTCCGACGCTCCAAGACGTCCGCCCCAAGAGGCCCCAAGACCGCCCCAAGACGGCCCAAGATACCCCCAAAAGGGTTCCAAGACGGTCCATCCCGCCCTCCTTCTTCCCCTCCCTTTGTTTATCCTTCCGCCGTCCCCTTGCTTGATTCTTCCCTCATCCCTGCTGCGGCCCGTATTGTCGCTTCTCCCTCGCCACGCTGGGGCCAGCGCTGGCACAAACGTTTGCGACTACATCAGCACCGTTGTCATCACCGACGCCAGCACCAACGTTGACACCAAGTTACACCAGCACCGACGCCAGCACCGGTGCCAGCGTGAACGCACCGACCAGCTCGCCGACTCCCTCACCGAACAGCTCACCGACTCCAGCGCCGACCAGCTGGGCGGCTCCCGCATCGACCAACACACCGACTCCAGCGTCGACCAGCTCGCCGACTCCCTCGCCGACCAGCCCACCGACTCCTATCCTAGCCCGACGTTCAGCAAATCTGCATTGACATTTCGTGAGCGGCCGCGTGCAGCACGACCGGGACGGCATCTAGTGAGGACGCCTGCGGGAGCGCCGCGCGCGTGGCCCCCATGCCCCTCTTGTTCTCACTCGCCTCCTCCTGATGTTTTGCACGTGTGGTGGTAATTTGTGGGGTGGGGCCCACCGTCTGCATCAGGCCGTGCTGCTCTCTTCGGCCGGCGGCGGCCAACCTCAGCCGGAGCGCTGGGCTTGCCCCCCTGCCGCCGAGGGCTGGTCCGCGCGTGGCACGAGGCGGCCATGCAGCGACACGATTTTTCTACTGTTTTCCTGCCCGGCTGTCTCCGCACCGTGCTGTAGTCGCTAGCCTGCCCCGTTCGCTCCCCTTTGTGTTGCTCTGCCCTTTGCTTCTCTTTGGGGCCCGCGGTGGGGGGGTTCTCGCGGACCGAGTCCCTTTCTTGTCACTCGGGCGGGCGCCCTCCACCGCAGGCCGCGCATCTCCCGGAGTCTCCGAACGGGTGTGGCTCACCCCGCGTCTTCTCCTCTCCTCTCCTGTCCCCCTCCCTCTCTCTCCTCCCGCTCCTCCCTCTGGTGTGCTGCTGTGCGTTTTGCACGTTATCGTATAAGCGGCCGCTTGGGCCGCCGGGGAAAGTCGCACAGCGCCCTTGCCCCCTCCTTTCCTCCTCCCTCGTCCTCCTCCTGCTTCCTCTTCCTTGCGTGGTATCCCGCGCTAGCTACCCGGACGCTCCTCAATCGCACGTGGTGGCGCAGTCTTGTCTCGGTGACCCGCCATGCTTTTGAATCGTGGTGTCTTCGCCGCTGGAAAAAATGATTCCCTCGGCGTTCTTCCCTTCCCTCTCTAACCCTTCTTCTGTGCAGGGGACCTGGTGGTACTTGCAACTTCCAGCCCAGGTTCCCAGGGCTTTTTCGTCGGATTTGCCCGCCCCCAAGCCATTCCCTGAATGTCGGGTTTGTCGGATCTTGTGCATTCGATCGCCACGCATTATTTTGCATTGCATATGTACTGGCTACTAATGCTTCGCAACGTGTTCCTTTACATTGTTCTGTTTTGTCTGGTTATCACTGCATTGCATTTCCGTGCAGTTGCTTTGTCAAGTGTTCGTTTAATTGTTTTGCGCGTCTTGCGTTGCGTTGGGTTGTCGCGACATTCGTTTAACATGAGAAGTATCGTACATGTCGCTGACACTGCAAACCGTTCAATGGATTTATTTCGTGGCGTTGCACTGTGTTGCACTGCGGCGCATTGGAGATGTTTGGGTGTACCTCTGACGGTAATGCTCGGTCCGCCTTCGCGATATTTCCCCAAGTTATGATCACTGCATGTTTCGGTATGTGCGTCCATGAGTGCAGTTGTGAGCTTGTTAATAGCGGGTGGTTGCCAGAACTTAAGCGCACGCGAAGCGCGCGCAGCTCTAGTTATAGCACCTCCGCTCGTGTGCGTGATCGCGCTCGATCAGAACCTTGGTTGCTTCGTGCGCTGGTCACATTTGGGCTCAAGCCCGCTGGGCCAGGTTGCGGGGGGGCATCGCCCACAGGCCAGCGCGCCGCCATGAGTGCTTCGCGGCGCAAGCGGCCGCGTGGCGAGGAAGGGAGGGACGACCCGGCTGAGAAGTCTGTCGCGGCCGTTGTCCAGGCATGCCCGCGGGCTGCCCTCCTGGCCCTCAGGCGCAGCATCGCGCTCGGCGCCTTCTCCGATGGGCTGCAGGCGCTCGACGGGGCGGCGGCCCGGGAGCTGCAGGCCGCTGGTCAGGCAACGGTGGCGAGGCTGCTGCCAGCTGCCCTCGGAGGCGACCTGCACTGTTGGGCCGAGAGTTCTGGCGAGCTGGCAGCAGCGCGGGCCGCGCTGGACAAGCTGGTTCCAGAGTCTCGGACAGCGCTTCTGGGGGATCTGCGGCAGAGCAGCGACCCCTTCTGCAAGACGGTGAAGCGCCATCTGCACAGCCAAGACGGGCAGCCGCTGATGAAGATCGGCAAAGCTCGTCTGCTGTGGCTGCTGGGGGCGCCAGCAGAGGAGCCCGGCTGCCTCGGGCATCGGGCCAGCGGCAGTGGCCAGAGCAGCAGCAAGCGCCGCCGGCTCTCGGTCAGCGGACGGGCTGCGGAAGCCACCCCTGCAGGTTGCAGCGACGGCGAGTCGGACCCCGACATGCCCAGGGAAGTGCCTGTGGCGCCCGAGGAGGTGCCCGCGGCACTCGAAGAGGGTCATGCCTTGGCCCAGGCCGGGCCGTCCCACTCCGACATGGCGGCTTCTCCGCCCGTTTCCGAACCCCCGATGGTTGGCATCACTGGCAGGAGGAAGAAAGGCAGTGCAACGGTTGCTTTCCTGAAGGCTCTCCGCGAGAAGAAGCAGCAGCAGCAGCAGCGGTGACGCACATGTCGGACGACTGGTCGCCAGGCTGTCGATCGCCAGCGGAAATCAAGAGTACGCTTCACGAGCGATGAACGAACCCATATCCACGCCCTCGCGGTTTGCGATCTGGGGCGCGATCCTGCGGATACGCGGTCGCATGAATACGTTCCGCGCCGGACATCCGCGAAATAATGTTCCGTATCCCGTTGGTGTCGGCCCAGTCTCCCCACCCGCGAAACCGTTGATATGGATAGTTGTTCCATCCACGAGTGCCCTTGAGGTGACGTGGCGCGGAGGATGATAGGCAGCAGGGGCGCTGGCAAGTCACAGGAGGAGCGTCGGGGGAAGGCACAGGAGACAGAGCGCGTAGCATGTCAAGGGAGATGTCAGACAAAATCAAGCACACCATCCCAATCGTGGTGGTCAGCGCTGTACCCTCTCCTGGTATGCATGTCCAGCAACGGCTTTTGATGCTGGTCGGGAGGAGGAGGAAGAAGAGGAGGGTAGGGGGAGGAGACAGAAATGGACAAAGGGATTAGAGAAAACGAGAAGGCGGAGGAGCAGGAGGAGGAGCAGGAGCAGGAGGAGGAGGTGCATGAGGCGCATGGGTCCCTACACTAGTGCGCCGAACGAGCTGTAAACTCCTTGGACATTGCACGGCAACAGGGGCGACCAGGGCAGGCTGGGAGGGAGGAGGAGGAGGAGGAGGAGGAGGAGGAGGAAGAGGAGGAGGAAGAAGAGGAGGCCGTGTCGCCGCCACGTTCGCTAAGGGGGAAGACGGAGGGATAAGGTGGAGTTGCAGAGGCGGGGGCGGACGAAGCGGCAGGAGAAGGAAGAGGGGGGGGACGGGGAGGAAGAGGAGGAGGAGGGGGAAGAGGAGAAAGAGGAGGAGAAGGAGGAGGGCGGATGAAGACACTGTAATATGAGAAGGAGGCCAATAGGGAAAAGGATGAGGAGGAGGAGGAACAGGGGAGGCGCAGGGGCAGCGCGGCAATGGATCAGAGAGGTCGGAGCAGAAGGGGTTGGATTCCGCCCAACACCAGCATCGTGCCGATGATATCGCTTCGAGGTGTTCTCTCACGATGGCTCTTGCGTTTGAGGTGTTCTCTTGGGGCAGTTCTTGCTCATTATGCTTCGTCCCAGTCATTCGTGGCAGTAGTGTCCCTCGTTCCTTCTTGTCCCCCCCTGCCCCTCATGCTTCCCCCTGGACTCATCCCACTCGCTGCCCTTTGGTGAGAGTGCAGGTCTGAGAAGTCGCATGAGGAGGATGCTTGGGAGCGCCGCTGTTTGGACTGAATGTTTCTCCTCTCTCCTCCCTTGTCGCTCTCCTCCCCCCTCCATGTCTTCCTCCTACCCCTCCTCCCCCTCTTCCATACCCCTCCATACCCCTCGATCATCCTTTCTCAGCGGCATCTTCCCTCCCCCTTCTACCTCCTTCGCTTCTCCTACCTCCTCGCTCCGATCCTTCTTCTCCACCCTCCTTCCCTCCGACGCCTCCCTCCTCGTTCCTCCTCCCCTTCCTCCTCCGCCTCCCCCATCCATCCTCTCCTCCTCCCCCATACCTTCCCTCCCACATCCTTTGCGCGTGGCTGCCGTTCTGGCCCTCAGGATTCCCCCCGCCTCCCTCCTTGCCCTACGCTGCTGGCCGAGCCATGGCCTCTCGGGCGCGCGAGTACGTTGCCCTGTTCTCCGCCGGGGTCGCCGGCACTGCCGTGGGAGGTGCCACGCCGAGCCCGCCTGGAGGAGGAGCAGTCGCAGCAGCAGGAGGGGGCCTCAGGGGCTCCGACGAAGGGACCCGTTCGACGACCCCTCGCACGATGGCGGGCGGAGAGGTTTCTGCTGCGAGACCCTCGTCCTCTTTCTTCTGCTCCTCCTCCTCATCATCATCATTCCCCTTCTGCCGCGACTCTTTTCCATCCTCCTCCTCCTCCTCCTGCTCCTCCTCCTCCTCCTCCTCCTCCATCCCTCGCTCCCCCCACGCAAAATACACAATCTAGTAAATGCCTTTTGTGAGCATGCGCCGCACGCCCTCCATGCCGCCGACGATCACGTCAACGCCCCAGCGCCCTGGGCCTGGGCCTGGGTGCAAGTTGTAGGTGAAGGGCCACGTGCGGGCATGCACCAGGAGGAGAAGGAGGAGGGAGGAGGGGGCAAGAAGGAAGACGAGGACGACAACGACGACGACGACGACGACGACGACGACGACGACGACGACGACGACGACGACGACGGCGGCGACGACGACGACGGCGGCGTCGACGACGACGGCGATCGCGGATGCGGATGCTGATGCGGATGCGCCGTCGTCGCAGTCGTCGCCGTCGAGGCGCCCTCGCGGCCGCCTGGCTGGCGCGGCGGCAGCGGCGCGCGGCTGGCGGCGGGGCATTCCTGGCGGAGCAGTCCCGAGGCCGCGGCGCACGCGCACGGACGGGCTAGACGGGTGGGGCGAAGGGTGTTCTTCCTGCTATTGCCGATGCTATTGCTGCTGCGGCTGGTCCTGCTCCTTCTGCTGCTCCTGCTCCCCTCTTGCGCTTGCTGTAGCCTCCTCCGTCCCTCCTGCTGCTGCTCCTGGCCCTGGTCGTCCTCCTCCCCTCCTCCTCCCCTCCTCCTCCTCCTCCTCCTCCTCCTCCTCCTCCCTCCTCCTCCTCCTCCTCCTCCTCCTCCTCCTCCTCCTCCTCCTCCTCCTCCTCCTCCTCCTCCTCCTCCTCCTCTCTCTTCCTCCTCTTCCTCCTCCTCCTCGTCGTATCGGCTCCTTCTGCGTCGCAGCCGATCGGCCGTGCTGCCGCCAGCTGCCTGCCGTCCCAGCGGGCTTCGTAAAGCGCCGTTGCGCGGCCTCTTAGCGGAGGGTCTGCCCCCCTCCTACGTGCTCCTCATCCTCCGCCTCCTCTACTTCCTCCTCCTCTCCCCTCATCCACTCGGGAGGAGACGGAGGATGAGGATCGTAGGCCAGGGCGGGCGTCCAGCTTCTCACTCCGCCTTCCAGGCTTAAACAAATCTGATTGATACATACAGCACTGAGCATGCGATGCAAGGGAGGCATGCCAGAGCGTGTCTTTAACCCTCGCATCCCTCCGAGTCTTCGCGAAAGTTCTTTTCACTCCACCCCACGTCGCCCCATCCCCCTATTCCGCATCCCCCCCCCGCCACTTGCCCCCTCCCTATCGCCCCTCGCTAGTCCCCCACTCTCCCCTGCCCCCTTGCCCCCACCCGCCACTCCCCCATCTACCCCACCCCGACCCGCTTCCCTCCTTCATCCCCTCTGTGCATATTGCATGGCTCGCCCCTCCTGTCCTCCCTATTGCATCCCCTACCGCCCTCCTTCCCACCGCTCCCCTCTCCTTCCCCACCTCCCCTCTTCTTCCCCACCTCGCCGCATTCATTCCCTAACCTCAGTTATCTTCCTTCCTCTCTCTTTTTCCCCCCTCCCTCCTTCTGCCTTTCCTTCCTACCCAGTCCCTCCCTCCCCCTCCTCACCGCCCTCTCTGCCCCTTCTGCGCCTCCTGCCTAGTCCATCTCCTCCCTGTCAGGGAGGGATAGGGAAGGCCAGTCTGTGGGCAAAGCGATGGGAGACGCCCTCCCCCAGAGATTGCAGTGCCTTCGGGGAGGAACTTAGTGAGATCATTCGGGGCGATTGGTCACCCAGAGAAGCTCGTGTGATGTGGGATGTGCATCATTGTGTTAGCATGCGCCACTGTGTATAAGTCATCCTCCAATGCTGATCGAGTGCATCGCCTTTGTATTATGACGTTTTTGTTGACCATGCAGCTCATCATCAACTGACGCAGAAGGTGTGGATGATACTGACGTTGTGTGCGAACCATGCGAAGCAAAGTCGCTGGACGGTGTTCCTGTAACTGGAGTTCCCCTTGGAGTAGACCCTTATTCGCCAGCGAAGAGACAAGGGGCATTGTACCGGGCCTAGGCGAGGGTGTCCTGCTCGAGAGTACGTGTAGGGACGAGGGCAGACATCGAGGGTTACCCCACCGTCGAAATGAAAACAGTGTGCCGTTCCAGGGCGCGGGTAGGTAGCCAGTACAGCTCTGCAGAATTCGGCACGCGAGAACGTCTAGATGTCATAAAGGGCGATGAGTGGGCATACGTCCCCCAACCCCCCGGCGCTTGCCAGGAGATACCCGGTGTAAGTCCATCAGACACCGCGGCCGTTTGGGCCGCGCGCCCCGCGGGGAAATGCATTGATTATGGTTTGGACCACCCCCACCCCCATCGGAGGACATCGCCGGAGAATACAGTGGCTCACTTTGGTGAATCTTCTGACCGTGCCCCCAACACACAACCAATTTCGGGGAATCGTCTGCCGCGCCCAATGTAAGCAATATACCCACGCTGCCACGCCTGCCAGCCCCTCAGGCTTGCGGAATCCATGGCGACTTGGCCCACGTGGTCGTGATCATTCGTGATCGCCCACGTCTCCAGACATTACGGTGGTCGCAGGCAGAAACGCCCGCAAACCGCTTCGGGCACGCAGGCAATATGTCGTGCTGAGGCGTTGTGGTGCGCACAGGGGGGGCGCCCCGGGCGGGGCGGGCGGGCGATTCCGCCACCGCGCTCGGGCGGGCGCCCAAGGGGGGGGGGGGAGGCGGGCGCCAAGGGGTGGGGGTCCACCGAGCGTCCTTCCCCAAATTTTGTATGTGGGCACATTTTCCAGTTTGGAAGGCAAAAAACGCAGGGACTTCGTCGTATAAATGAACGCATCTTGGGCTCCATGCGTCGGGTGGCTCCAACCATTGTTTCGCAAGGAGCGAGCGGGCCCGACACACACCTACCGCTGCAAGCGCGGTGGCGGATAATGCATGGCCGCATGTAGACGCTCAGAACGCAAGCAAATCAAGTTGTTGTTCTCACACTGTTTTCTGGGTGCAACGTCTCACGGTGCTTTCCTACCATGTTTGGCCCCACGTTCACGCTTACAAGGCAAGGGACACAAGTGGTGCCTCTCACACAATTTTCGGGGTGGCACGCGTCACTCCTGATGCTGTTTCACACCACTCGACCCCGTGCTGACACCCGGAACACAAGCGAATCAATTTGTTGTTCAGACACAATTTTCGA
Organism: Prorocentrum cordatum; assembly: GCA_963575745.1. Lineage (NCBI taxonomy): Eukaryota > Dinophyceae > Prorocentrales > Prorocentraceae > Prorocentrum > Prorocentrum cordatum. The sequence continues at coordinate 189,861 of CAUYUJ010014539.1, forward strand.
GGTGACGCGTGTCACCCTGGGGTTTGGTCACGTTTTATGGCCCCATGTGGACGCCCAGGGTGCAAGGAAAACAATTGTTTGTTCCGAGATACGTTTCAGGGTGGCACGTGATACTTCTTTGTTTTTTTCGCACTTGACAACCGCGCACCAAGATTCAGAACGCACACCAAATAACTTGCTATTCTCACACAAATTTCGGGGTGTCACGTGTCATCCCAGCGATGTCTCATGCAGTAGAACCCCATGTTAACGTCCAGAGTGCAAATGGGACACCTGGTTGTTATCATTCCCATTTCGGAGTGATACGTGTCACCCTGGTGTTTTTTCCAGTGTTTGACGATCAGGATACAAAGGCAACAGGGGGTTATGCTCATACAGCCTGTGCTAATTCACGCTATATGACTCCGCGCCGACGCCCAAACTACAATTGAAATACTTAGTTTGTCTATCGCAGTTTCCGGGGTGGCACGTGTCAGCCTTGTGTTTTCGTGTGTTCTTCGCGCTGTACGGTTCCATGTTGGCGCCAAGGATGACAGCGACACAATTGGTCTGTCTCACGCGCTCTTCGAGGCGGCACGCGTTACCCTTGTGCTTATTCGCGTTGTATGACCCCATGCCGACGTCTAGACTGCAAGTGGGCTGAGCTTCTTTTTATCATTCAGTATTCAGGGTGTCACGTGCCGCCCATGTGCTTGTTCACGATGTATGGCCCCATGTTGACGCCCAGAACACAAGTGCAACAAGTGGCGTTCCTCACGCAGTGTTCGAGGTGGCACGTGCCACCCCTCTGCTTGCTCACGCTGTATATCGCCATGTCGGCGTCCAGAGTGCAAGTGAACATAGCTTGTTTCATATCACCCAGTACTCGGGATGGCACGTGTCACTCTTGTGCCGTTTCGCGCTGTCTGGCGCCATGGCGACGCCCAGCATTCAAGTGAAACCATTGGTTCTGCTCACGCAGTGTTCGAGGTGGCACGTGCCACCCCTCTGCTTGCTCGCGCTATATATATACATCGCCATGTCGGCGTCCAGAGTGCAAGTGAGCATAGCTGGTCTTGTATCACCCGGCGTTCGGGGTTACACGTGTCACTCTTGTGTCTTTTCGCGCTGTGTGACCCCTTGTCGACGCCCAGCATTCAAGTGAAACCATTAGCGTTGCTCACACAGTGTTCGAGGTGGCAGGTGCCACTCCTCTGCTTGCTCACGCTGTATATCGCCATGTCGGCGTCAAGACTGCAAGTGGGCAGATCTGTTTGTTCTCCCACCCATGACACGTGTCACTATCGTGCCGTTTCACGCTGTTTGCTTCCATGGCGACGCCCAGCATTCAATTGAAACCGTTGGCTTTGCTCACGCAGTGTTCAAGATGGCACGCAACCCCACCTGTTTCTCACGTTGTGTAACGTCATGCCGGCGCAAGCGAGAAGAGCTTGTTGTTACCAGTCAGCCTTCGGGGTGACACGTGTCACCTTTTTGTTACACGGTGTCACCGCATGTTGGCGCCCAGGATACGAATGAAAATCATGTGTTTTGTATCACCATGTTCGGGATGGCACGGGTCACGTGTGTGTTTTGTTTTAAATAGTATGACCCCATTACGACGTCCAGAACACAAGGGATTAGTTTTCGGGGTGGCACGTGTCACCCTTTGCCTGCTCACACTGTATCACCCCGTGTGGACTCCCAGCATACAATGTAAGCATGTAAGCACATCCGTGGTTTCTTCAGTTCTCGGAGTGACGCGTGACACCTTTGTTTTCACACTGGATGACGCCAGCGTGGCGTTCAGATTCTATGTAAAACGATTGGTTTCTCTCACGCACTGTTCGGGGTGACACATGTCACCCCTGTGCTTGTCCACGCTCAGCTTAGAAGTGAAACGGTTCTGTCCTCTCACACAAGGTTCGGTGTGACATGTGTCGCCCCTGTGCTTGTTCGTGCTGTATGCCTCCGTGCTGGCGGTCAGAGTTTAAGTGAAGCGACTGGCCTAACTTACGCTTTTCGGGGTGACACGCGTCACCCGTGTGCCTTTCCACCATGCATGACCCCATGCTGACGCCCAGAATGCACAGCGGCGTCATCATTCGCGGTGGTCGCCGTCGTCCGCTACGGCGGGACCTCGCAGTTGTTTTCGGGGCGACTGGGGGGTAGCATTTTTTCAATTCATCCCGCTCCTGCCGTGGAAGCGATACCAGGGAGTCGTTGGCGCCCGTCCCCACCCGCTGTTTTGTCGGACCCTTGTTTCGTTGCCCAGAATGCGTCGGGACTCTCTGGTAGCAGAGTTTTCTTATTAGTCGCCCACCCCGTCGCTAACCGCCTCGCGCTCGGGGAATGCGCCTGAATCGACCGGCCGTCCCATGTTATACTTGACCCACCCCAGGCCAGAGGGTTTTCGGGGAGGGTCGATGTTTTAAATACATACGTTGGCAGTTTACTACATGTAGGTTGGTTTATCCGTTAGGACTTCGCCCCCATGCCGCCGGCCCCCCTCTCTTAGAATGGGACTTGCCAGAGCTGTGTTGGGATGTCTTGACGCTGACGTGAAACAATGTCGGGACTTCAGGGCCAATATTAATTTACAAAGGTTCATGGTTTCGGTGGCGCGAATATTAGGTAATTTGTGATTGTTTATGTTTTCGGGGACGCGAGCATTGTGTAATTTATAAGGATGTGTGGCCTCGGGGACACAACGATTGCGTAATGTACGATTGTTTGCGGCCCCGGGGGCGCAAATATTGCATAATTTACTTAGGTTCATGGCCTTGGGGACGCGAACATGATGTAATTTGCAAGGGTTTGTGGCCTTGGGGACGCAAGTGTTGTGTAAGTTACACTGGTTTATGGCCCTAGGGAAGCGAATATTGTAGGTTTATGGCTTTGGGGGCGCGAGCATCCTGTGATTTACAAGGGTTTATGGCTGCGGGGGCGCGAACAGTGGGGACGCGAAAATTGAATAATATAGGAAGGTGTACAGCTTCGGGGACGCGAATTTTGCGTAATTCACCAGGGGACGATGATTTCGGGGACGCGGGCATTGTGTAATTTATTAAGGATTAACGCGACTATAGAATAATTTACTGAGGATTATGGTTTCGGGGGCGCGAACATCATGTATTTTTACGTGTCCCACGACTCCCCGGGAATTCAGACAATGCGATTCGAGGGCGCTAACCAGGACGTTTTTCGGCTCCCCCCCTCGCGCGTTCAGCAACAATTAACAGTAAGGAAGCAGAAAGCAGGACTGTAACAGTGGAGACTGGGAGCTGCAACTGGCACAGGGAGCTGCAAGCGTAATCTTCGCAGCCTGATGGCCCCGCAAGGAGGCCGGCGGATAAGCTGATATTTTCTTTGGAGCTACCTTTTCTGGCAATCCCCCTTGTTCAAATGTGCTCGGCGGAGGCCACATTTGAAGCACTAGTGAATGTGGCTCAGGGGGATTGTGATAAAAAGCGTAAGGTATGTCGTTGACAATGCTCAATTCCCCCCGTCCTCTCTCCCTCTCTCTCTCTCTCTTTCTCGCTCTCTCTCTCTCTCTCTCTCTCTCTCTCTCTATATATATATATATATCCATATGTATTTGTTGTTTCTCTCTCTATCTATATTTCTCTTTATCCCTCTGTACTTGTATATACATATGTAAATCCCCATATCTCTCCTTTGTTTCTATCTCTCTTTATCCCTTTCTCTCTCTCTCTCTCCTCCTCCTGTCATGTCTGTTGTCGATATCGTTTGTCATGTCGGCGTTCCCTGTGGCGCCTCGCCTTCCCAACACGAGTTGCCTCCTTGGAAGTGCAGTTGCCGTTTCGCCTTGATGTGGTGGACGCTTGAACTTGGACATCTCGCGTGATACAATTGTCCCAACTGCTACTATCTTCGTTGAAGATGCTATTCTCAGCCAAGTGTTGCACCTGATTGATATACTTATCGTGTTTAGTCGCATTGTCCGCAGCATTTGACTTACATGTTGTTGCATTGCCTGTCACATTATATCAGTCATTTCCAGTTCTCGTTTCGATATCATGCCTGCGCGTATCTGTACCGTCTGTCTTATCCAAGGTCTTGGGATGATTATTTCATGGCGTTGGCATTCCTGTCGGCACAGCGCAGCAAAGATCCAAACAAGCAGGTCTTGCCCAGCAGCACCTTCAGGAATAACCTAGATGATGTCATATTGTACGTACATGATAGGAAGACGGGTGTGTATGAGCGAGCACGGAGGTAACACAGCTTCACAGTTGCATTATTTGCAGTGCGACGCCCAGTCCAGGGCCATCAGGGGCATGTGGTTCTTAAACGTTCGGCATCGTGCCAGGATAGGTTCCCGTAAGTGGCCCCATTGGCGACCGCGCCAGCTCGGTTGCACCTAACGCTGGATGTTCGTATTAGGTCGGTATGTCTCCCGATTTCATTCGGACAGAATTGCGAAGAATGGGTTCTGCTCGCGAGCGAGGTCGGTGCGTGTATCGTTAGCCGCTGCAACATCATCCTCTCTATAGGCTGCTGGCGTTCCCCATCAGTGAGAGCACGCTGGGAATGAAAAGAGGCTTGTGTACATGGCCCAGGTTATGAAGTAATCTGATCGTTCGGTCAGGGAGCTATCGGCATTCAATTTGCTTTGCCACATGGACAAACGTATGTTACGAGTGGTACCTTCTATGTGCGTACGAACTTTATGGGGAAACATTGCTTCGCTCCTCGCCAGCATCATGGCTGCAGCTTCCTTGCACTCGACTTCGGGGTCGGGGATGCCTGACAGTCGGAAGGAAAGGAGGAGGAAGAAGCGGAGGATTGGCCCTTCGCCCTGTATAGCTGGCGCTCGCTATGCTGGATGAGCCGTATACCAACGCATGTCGAGGATGAGGAGGAGATGGGTCTGCAGGTCGGTCCGCCCATTGAGGGAACCACGTCATATTGTTCATGATGGCGACGAGATAGCAGACGTTCCATGTTCGCACAGAGAGTGTGCACCGAAGCGGATGCCCTTCTCGATCCGATCTGCGAGTGCGCTGGGAATACGCGCAGGCACATTAATGTTGAGATAGCGAGACTGAGAGAGAGAAGGAGAAGCCAAACTGAAGCAATGTACGGAGACCTCTATACATATAACCGAGAGGGAGAGAGAGAGAGAGATAGGAAAAAGAGAGAGTGAGAACGAGAGAGAGAGAGAGAAAGAGAGATAGAGAGAGAAAGGGAGCGAGTGATACATACACAGAGAGAGAGAGGAACCACATCGAGTGAGAGAGAGCGAGGACAAGCACGATAAACAAGGGTATACATTTACGGAGATAGAGAGGGAGGGAATGAGGGACATATGGACATCGACATAGAGATCCGTAATACAGATGAAGAGACGAAGCGCCTACATATAATTACATGTGCATGTAAAAGGAAAGGAGAAGGGGGCGTGAGGGAGAAACTTGGAAGAAGTAGGGAGGATGTACGAGACAGGGGCGGGGAAAGGTATTGGAACAGAGACAGAAGTCCGAAACACCATGTATGCACAGCCTATATAAGTTGAGAGGCCGAGGCATATAGATAACGCAAAAGATAGAACGAGAGAGAGAGAGAGGGAGACACAGGGAGGGAAAGACAGAGAGAAAGAGAGAGGCAGAGAGATCAACGCGAGAGAGAGAGAGAGAACAAAAAAAAAAGCAATAGCGATGTCCCATGTATCGCGTGCACATGCATATATACATGCATTGCGAGGGAAGCTTTCGTACTTTCAACAGGCTACAACGGTTTCCCTCGTGGCATTTCCGACGATGACCTACCATGGGCGAAGTTATCGCGCACTGGTGATCCTCTGGAAACGAAGTATCCGTTTGTATGCCATGCAGAGGCACGGCACGGCTGGGGACCAATCCAGCTACTTATCATTGCCACGTGATCTCGATCTTTGTCTGCGCCTTTGACGGTTGCGATTTTGCTTGCGTAGTCGTTTCGCAGTCGGCCATGGTTTGTTGGCGTTGTTGGGAGTACGTTTCTTCAGCGGCATGTGTAGCATGGACGCTGTGATTACGCCTGGTAGTTTGTCTCGAAAGCAAACGCGTAACCTGGCCCCCCAGAGGAACAGGGACCCGAGCAGGAGAAGTGGTAGCAGCACGGGAGGGGGAGGAGGAGGAAAAGTTAAGGAGGACGGGAAGGAAGAGGACAAAGGGATGAGGGGCCGCGCGGCCCGGCCAGGCGGGTGGCCTTGACAGGCTTCCTGACGCAGGGGAAATGGACAAATAAATGGGGAGGAGGAATTAGAGCAGGCAAGAGTCGGAGCAGGAACACGAGGCGGAGGTGCATCGCAAGAAGGGCGGTGACGGGGTAGGGCTAAAGGAGAGGGAGGAGGGAGACGACAATTGGCAGATTGAGAGTCACAGGTTCGACGCGCCCTTGGACGGACAGTCACAGTGAAACTGCTGCAACCATCACGGGTATGAGCTGGCCGGCGTGAGATGTTTGTCCACAATTGATGGTCAGCTTGGGTGTGTGTGTGTGTGCGTGTGTGCGTGTGTGTGAGCATGGGATACGTGAATTATTGGTTTGCGAACTCGTGCTTAGCTCTCGCGCATCACTAAGCGTGATTGCGAAGAGGTAGGCAGCCACGATTTCACAATGTTTATATGTTGCGTCGTTGGGCAATTGTTGGAGAGCTTTGCAGGTGTTGGGTGGCTCCGAAACGTATCTCACACGAGCACGTAATGATTGGCACATTGGACCAGCGTTTTAATGTACCACTGCGTTGCGCGCACACGTGGTCTGCTCACGTCGCCTGGGACCGCACCTGGCCCTCGAGCAACAAGCAATCAAGCAAGGAAGTAGAAGGAGCAGCAGGAGGAGGAGGAGCGAGGAGGAGCGAAGAGGAGGAGGAGGATGATGAGGAGCGAGGAGGAGCGAGGAGGAGCGAGGAGGAGCGAGGAGGAGGAGGAGGAGGAGGAGCGAGGAGGAGCGAGGAGGAGGAGGAGGGGGAGAGTCGTGACAGAATGACGAAGGGCAATTGCGAGCGGGAGGAGAGGAGCAATCAATTGCGGCCCGTGGCAAGGAGGGTGAGGACGACGACCAGAGAGGGCAGTGGCAGGCTTCAAGGTGTGAATAGAGGCTCGGCGCTCAGACAATTCAAAGGGTGATGAACAGCGGGAGCGGGCTTTGAGTTGCGCAGGCGAATGCCATCTTGAATGCGAACACGGACAAGATGGCTGGGCAACGTCTCTACGTGACGATGTTTCCGTGCAACGAGTGCGCGAAGATGATTGTGCAGGCTAGGGGCCAGAAGGCGTAGGACGACAGATATTCGAACACGAGGTGGAGCACAACGAAAAGCTTTCACAGGTGCACTCCCGTCGCCACTTTGACAACATCCTGCAGGAACGGCAGAAGAAATGTTTGGCGGCGGATCGAGCTGCGCGATGTGCGAACTCAGTCGAGGAGTCTGCGGACGTTCGTAGGGACTGTCAGATGCGCGCGACCTCTCCAGACCGCCTCCCCATCCCCCATCTTCAAATGAGTGGAGAAGCTCAGAGGTGGGTCCCTGGGAATAGGAGGGGGATGGAAGATCCGCGGGATGAGTCCATAGATCCTCCCGAGGTAATTCTCCAATGGGTCCCGTCACTTTCCTGCCCCTCCACATCCTCCTTCTCGTCGTCACCACCATGGTCATCATCATCAGCATCATCATCATCATCCTCCTCATCATCATCATCATCATCAACAGCAGCATCATAATCATCAGCATCATCATCAGCATCATCAGCATCATCAGTATCGCCATCACCATCATCATCATCATCATCATCATAATCATCATCATCATCATCATCATCATCATCATCATCATTATCATCATCATCATCATCATCATCATCTACAGCATCGCCATCGTCATCGTCATCAGCATCGTCATCAGCATCATCACCATGACCATCGCCATCGTCATCGGCATCGTCGTCATCAGCATCCCTACCATTATAATCGGCATCATCATTATCTTCATCACCGGCATCATCACAATCGTCATCATCATCCTCCTCATCACTAGCATAATCAGCATCATCATCAGCATCGCCATCATCATCACATACGTCATCATCACCGTATGAGTATCATCAACCTTATCATCACCAATATCATCACCATCTGCATCATCATCATCGTTACCAGCATCAGCAGCATCGCCATCATCACCATCATCAACATCATCATCCTCATCCTGGCCATCATCCATCGCCATCATTGCCATCACTGCAGTATCAGTACCATCATCACCATCACTGCCATCATTGCAGTATCAGTGCCATCATTGGCATCATCATCACTACCACCATCGCCATCATTGCAGTATCAGTACCATCATCACCATCATCTGCATGATCAGCCTCGTCATTGTCAGCGTCAACACCGCCATGATCATCATCGTCGCCAGCCTCATCACCATCACCACCACAATCATAACATTCCTGATCAGAATCATCGATGCCAGCATCATCAGCATCGCCATTATCATCATCAGCATCATCACCATCAGCATCATCAACATCATCATCATCCTGGTCGTCATCATCCTGGTCATCATCACTATCACCAGCACAATCCTTGCATCATCGTTAGCATCAACATCCTCATCTTCATGATCAGTATCGTCAGTGTCATCGTTAACACCGTCATCATCATCAGCATCATCATCATCAGCATCATCATCATCAGCATCGTCACCAGCATCGTCATCATCACCACAGCAGTTATCATGATCATCATGATCATGATCATGATCATCATCATCATCATCATCATCAGCAGCAGCAGCAGCAGCATAATCATCACAACCATCATCCCCCTCTCCCTCCCCCTCCTCCCCCCCCAGCCCCCTCGAGCCCTCCTGTCATCATTACCTGGATGGTCGCCGAATTCCATTCGGGCCAGCGGCCAAGACCGCTGTAAAATCGAGTCAGCCGTCCAGCCATTGTTTTCTCCCGCTTCAGCTGCGCTCGGCAGCGCCCGTCCACAGTCTCGTCGCCGCCCCCCCTGCGTGTACCGCAAGGCTGGGCTGGTGGAGGTGGTCTACTGCGAGGCCAAGGACGCCCCTTGCTGGGGGCTGTGGATGAGATCGTGAGGGAACGACATGAGGAGCAGGCGGAGCAGCAACGCTATTGTTTATTATCACCACCTGTGGTTAAGCAACCTGTGTGCCTCAATTCGCCTTGAAAGAGCCCCTCCCATTCCTCGACCGACGCCTGCGTGCTCACGTCCGCGGCGTTCAAAGTGGTTAAGCCGCCACACGTACATGTACGTGAATGTGTACTTGGGAGTTAAATTCATACTGCGAGGCCATACTGGCCCCCAGTATGGCCGTGTAGCCCAGGCTTGCGCACGTGTGTCCCGAGCGTGGCCTCTGGATGTTTCTGAGGTGAATCCAGCCATCTGTATTTCCAGTTTCCGGGTACTCGTTGTACGTGAACTGTTCAGTCCCTCCTGAGTGGGCCTCAGGAATTCCTGAGTTTGCGGACGCCTATGAGGGAAAGCAACATGATAAAGAAAGGGAGCTGGAACAACGCAATCGCAAGCGTGACACACCCCAACTGTCAATCATGAAACCGAGCGTCAACGAAAACAGTACACCTGAAAGTTCAAGAGCCTATGGGTCGAACGGGGGGTAGGGGTCCAGCACGGCATTGGGTCGCAAATGTCGGCGCCCCTGTGTTAACAGCGCGCAGGCACAACCGCCGAATTTGGAAGCCTAGGGGGGCGGTACTGCACCACACTACACACCACCCCCTCCCGGTTCACCCCTCCCCCATCCGTCCAGTCCACCCAGCTTCGTATCCTTGGCATCCCCTGGTTGGATAGCCCGTCCTGGGGGGCGGGGGGTGGGGTGATCTTGATTTTGACGTTGGAACGTGCTACACACTGAAGGCGCACGGCACTCACTTCGGCAGTGGAGCGAGGATTGCAGAGAGACAACATGTTGAGTACCACCACCACCTCCCTTGCGATGTGATGACAACGACGTCAAAACGCACGATGTGCTACCACGAGTCCTTCGGCTCACCAAGTAAGAACTATTCAAAATGGTCGCGCAAACAGCTGTGGTTACGCGCGGGCCTGGGGCGCGGGAGACCCGAGCCTAATGTTGCTACAGGCACTTTGAGAAACAAATGTGTAAGCAAAGACCACCACCACCTCCCCTTCCGCCCGTCCAGGCGCCCGTGTTGCGCGCGGGGCGCTCACCCGCTCCGCGGGCGCGGTGCATCGCGAGCTGCGCCAGCAGCAGAGCCCTTTCGCCCTCCCCCCCTCCCCCCCTCCCAACCCCCCCCTCCTCCCCCTCTTGCCAGGCTCCCCTGCCCCACGCCCCTCCCAGCCCTCCCCTTCCCTCTCCGCTCCCCCTCCCATCCCTCGCCCTCTCCGCCGTCCCCTTTCCCCCCCCCCGTCCCCATGCTCTCATTTCCCCCCCCATCTCCCCTCGCGCCCCTCCCCTCTCATCCCTCCTGGCCCAGGGGGCCGGACCCAAGGGTTCACAAAATGGCCCGAAGAGCTGGGGACACGTTGGGCCAGCACCACGTCTGGCAAGCCCCCCCTGCCCTCTCCCTTCCGGCCCTCCGGAGGACGGCGGCAAGCAGGCGGACATGGCGTGCTATGAAGCGTCGCGGCGCCTTCTCCGGCGGAGGCCTCAGCGCGGGTGGGGCAGCTGTGGAGGGCGGCCCGTCCCGCGGGCGGCGGTGTCGGACAGCGCCTGCCTCTCGCCCATCTTCGTACTCCTACTTCTCCTCTTCCTCCTCCTCCTCCTCCTCCCCCCTCCGCTTCTTCTCCTCCTCCCTCCTCCTCCTCCTCCTCCTCTTCCTCCTCCTCCTCCTCCTCCTCCGCTTCCTCCTCCTCCTCCGCTTCCTCCTCCTCCTCCTCCTCCTCCTCCTCCTCCTCCTCCTCCTCCTCCTCCTCCGCCGTTTCCTCCTCCTCCTCCTCCTCCTCCTCCTCCTCCTCCTGAACCCCTTTGGGCACGCTTGACCTCCTCCTCCTCCTCCTTCTCCTGCCCCTCCTCTTTCTCCTCCTCCTCCTCCTCCTCCTCCTCCTCCTCCTCCTCCTCTTCCTCCTCCCTTGGCGGCGGCGGGGGGGACGCGTCTGATGGGGACGGCGCCCCCAGGCGATCTTGTGCGGGAGGTGCAGGCGGGGCTGGGGCGCTGAGGCGTTCCAGTTGACCTGTCGACGCGTTGTCGACGGAACGCCGACTACATATCCAGGGTGAACTTTCGTCTCGCGTTCATATTCATGGTGATCGGCCCGATCTGAGGCCGCCTCCGAATTCTGCCCCAGCGCGCGCAGATGTGGCCCACGTGCTCCGCATCAGTCACGCCGCCTCGGAAACGTGGCTGCGCCTGCTCCGCGGCCAGCAGCGCCCTCCTCCTTCTCCTCCTCCTCCTCCTCGCCCTCCTATTCTTGACCTTTTTGGCATGTTCTGGAAGCGCTCTGCCGGAACATGCATTTCTGGGCCCTCCTGTCCTCGCTCGTCTTCTCCTTCACCGCGCTTGCATCCGAATCCCCAGCAGGCCGCCGCCTTCCTTTTCGGGCGGGCGGTTGCGGCCAGCCCCTCTGCCGAAGGCGGGGGCGGCTCGCTCTTACGGTGTACTTACCGCGCCTGCCCGACCGTCGTCGGTGGGCAGCGGGCGTTCGTTGCCTGAGTGTGCGTCGGGCCTCGGCGAGCGGCGCGCTCAGCCGCCGCCCCAACGCCGCGGGCTTGTCAGGAGCTCAGCAGGTTCGACTTGCGGACCCCATGCTGCCGCTCTCTCGTCCTTCTCCTCCTCCTCCTCCTCCGCCTCCGCCTCCACATCCGCCTCCTCCTCCAGTCATTTTCCTTCTGAACTGTTCCTCCCTGTCGCACCCCGAGGCCAGTGAGAAGGGCGGGCCGGGCGTTGCGCTTGCAGCTTCGCAGATTGAGGGCGGGTCGTTTTCAACATGAGGCTACCCCCTTCGGACCGCGCACACCCTTTTCAAACGAATGCACGAGTTTCACGGATTGCGGGCGGGTTGTTTTCAAAGTGTGGTTTTCGCATTAGCGCCAAGCACATTCGTCTCAAAGATATCCAAGAGCTGCACGGATTGAGGGCAGGTCGTTTTCAACATGTGGATCTCGCCTCTGCGCCGCGCACACTCCTTTCAAACATTTGCAAGAGCTTCATGGATGGAGGGCAGGTGGTTCTCAACATGTGTGTCTCCTTTTGCGCCGCGCACACTATTTGCAATACATTTCAAAATATTCGCAGGTTTAGGGCGGGTGGTTTTCAAAATGTGGTTCTTGCGTTAGCGCTGCGCATATTCGTTTAAACAGTTTGCAAGAGTTGAATTTGTTCTCATGGCCATCATACCAGAAATCGTCTTTTGGAACGACTCAGGGCTGCCAGGGAACAACAGTTACGTTGATTCGCGGTGTTGAAGTCCGAGGATTGGCGTTCTGCCGCGATTCGGGATCGTCACGACGCAACGCTCAGGTTGATTTGTGTCGTTAAAGTTTTTGAAAATTGTGTTTTGGTTTGTTTCATGCTGTTCACGTGGTTGTCCCCCAACGGGGCAATAATCTCAGTGGAATGATCCCTCGTAAGGGGCCTATGAACAGGGAGCTTGGAGGGAGGGTGTATTCGAACGTCGTTGATGAGTCTTGGGTTTACACTGGCCCTTCTCCTCGTCGTCGTCGTCCTCCTCCTGCTGCGGTGGTGACAGATACGTGTTCGCCCCCGCCGGCCCGAGCTCTGTATCGTGAGCCGGCGCACTCCCTCGCCGTCCCTCAAAAGGGACGGTTCCCCCAGGAGCGACGCGCAAACGGTGGCCGCTCTCAGGGGAGGGGGTGCGTCGGCCAGGGCCTCTAGTCAGCAGTGTTTCTTCAACGGGCTAGAAAGGGGCCAACGCCGCCTCCTGGCATTTCAGCCGGCCGCACTTCCTATGCAGGCTGGGCCTGACAGGCGCGAACGCCCTGACCGCCTTGAGCCCGGGGGCGCGCCATTGCCTCCCAGCAGCCACGACCACGCTACAGACGGCGCTGGACGACACGACCGCCCAGGTGGGCGACGAGGCCTTGACAGCAACGCAGCACTTCCTGCTTGGGTATGGCCCCACTTGCTGCGGCTGCCCGCCTGGTCGCTGGCCTGGCGGCAAGCGAGGGCCCCGACGCGGCCGCGGCCCTGCGTTCGGCCGGCGGTGCCAGGCCGAGCGTCTGGTTCCAGACCCTTTCGCGGGCGTGCCATCAGCGCACGGACGCGCAGCTCGACATCGCGACGGCCTTCGGCTGAACTTCGACCTGCCGTTTTGCATTGGGTTTTGCCGGCATCGGCGCCCAGACGGCGGCGTCTGCAGTGCGCCGCTGGGCCCGAAGGGCCGGCACGCGCGGGGTTGCGCTGTCGGCGGGGAGCTCGTTCGCAGGCTTGACGCGGGGTGCGCGGTGTTTGCGCCATTTTGGGAGGAACAGGCTTGCACGGTGTACGGACAGGCCTTGCTGCCGCATGCCTCGCGGCAGAGCCCCGCGGTGCGCATTGATCTGGTGGCTGTCCACGCGCGCACGGCGGCGCCATTCTTGATCGACCTCGCAGTCATGAGCGCAGCGTCGCAGGACGCCCTGGCGAACGGAGCCGCGACACGGGAGGCGGCCGATGTCGCTCTTGCAGAGCGCAGGAAGCGAGCATGGGTGGAGCTCCTTACGGGACCATTAAGAGCGTGAGGAGTGTGCCGACATTGGGCGGTGCCGCCATATGAAAGAGCGCGTTCTGTGGTCGCTTGGAGGGGGGGGCGGAACCAGCCCCTCCCCCCCGATTGAAGGGGGAGGGGGTGGTTGAAAACCCCTCCCCCCCCATTCTCTTCCGTGACGGAAGGGGGGGGGTTCAACCCCCCCCGACCCCTCGCTCCTCCCCTGCTCTTTTTTCCCTCTCCTCGGGCTGGCGCCGGCGTCTCCCGCGCAGGGTGCCGCGGTGGCGGCCCGCGTGAGGTCGGTGCGCCATCTCGCGTGAGACCCGTTTTTGATCGTTGCTCGCGTGGGCTCCGAGCCTCTCCGCCAGCCTTCTGCGGGGCATTTGAGAAGCGTCCTGGACGCCTCTTGGGCGTCTCTCGCGGCCTCTCTGAGGTGGTGGTGGTGGTGGCTTGTAGTGGTGGTGGTGGTGGTGGTGGTGGTGGTGGTGGTGGTGGTGGTGATGGTGGTGGTGGTTGTGGTGGTTGATGTGGTGGCAGTGGTTGTGGTAGTGTGGTGGTTTGTGGTGGTGGTGGTGGTAGATGTTATGGTGGGTTGTGGTGGTGGTGTTGGTGGCGGTGGTGGTGTGGTGGTTTGTCGTGGTGTTTGTGGTGGTGGTGCCAGTTGTGCCGCGACGTGGTTTGTGGTGGGGGTGGGGGTGGTGGCGGTGGTTGTGGTGGTGGTGTGGTGTTTTGTGGTTGTGGTGGTGGTGGTGTGTGGTGGTGGTTGGTGGTGGTGGTGGTGGTGGTGGGTTGTGGTGGTGGCGGTGGTGGTGATGGTTGTGGTCTGGTGGTTTGTGGTGGTGGTGGTGGCGGTGGTGGTGGTGGTGGCAGGTTGTTGTGGTGGTGGAGGTGGTGGCTGTGGCGGTAGTGGTGGTGTGGTGGTTTGTGCTCGTGGATGTGGTGGTGGTGGTGGTGGTGTGTTGGTTTGTGGTGGTGGTGTAGTGGTTTGGTGGTTTGTGGTGGTGGTGGTGGGTTGTGGTGGTGGGGGTGGTGGTGGTGGTTGTGGCGGTGGTGGTGGTTGTGGTGTGGTGGGTTGCTGTGGTGGTGGTGGTAGTGGTTTGGGTTGTTGTTGTTGTGGTGGTGGTGGGTTGTGGTGGTGGCTGTGATAGTCGTGGTTGTGTGGTGGTTTTGTGGTGGTTTGTGTTGGTGGTTGTGGGTTGTGGTGGTGGTGGTGGTAGTGGTGTGGCGGTGGTGGTGGTGGCGTGGTGGTTCGTGGTGGTGGTGATGGTGGTAGGTTGTTGTTGTTGTTGTTGTTGTTGTTGTTGGTGGTGGTGGTGGTGGTGGTGGTGGTGGTGGTGGTGGCGGTGGTGGTTGTGGTGGTGGTGGTGTGGTGGTTTGTGCTGGTGGGTGGTGGTGGTGGTGGTGGTGGGTTGTGGTGACTGGTGCGTTGTGGTGACTGGTGGTGGTGGTGGTGTGGTGGTTTATGGTGGTGGTTGTGGTGGTTGTGGTGGTGGTGGTGGTGGGTAGTGGTGGGTTGTGGTGGTGGTGGCGGTTGTGGTAGTGGTGGTGGTGGTGGTGTGTGGTGGTTTTTGGTGGTGGGGGTGGTGACGGTGGTGGTGGGTTCTGGTGGTTGTGGTGGCGGTGGCGGTGGCGGTGGTGGTGGTGGTGTGGTGGTTTGTGGTGGTGGTGGTGGTGTGGTCTTCGGGTCTTCCCGTCACATAGTCTTGGCTGTGGGTTGTAGTTCCAATGGATGCCTCTTGGGGTCTCGTCACAGGGGTCCTGGGAGCGTTTGAAGAGCATGTGTGTAGGATCCTGTGCGTTTTTTGGCGCGTCTCTGGGAACGTCCTAAGGACCCCTGGTGGCTTTTGGGAAGCAAAGGCTCGATATGGCAATTTGCATTTTCCTGTGACGGTTTCTGGGGTCTCTCTGGTCATCGTCGTTGCGGCTGCTGTTGGTGCTGCCGGCCGCTGCCAGCGCAGGCACCATAAGCGGCACCGAGGATAGAGAGGAGGGGGGGGTCGAACCCCCCCCCCTCCCGGGAAGCCGGAAGAGAAAACATGGGGGGAGTTAGAATATCCTGCTCCTTTCCCGGGGGGGGGACCCCCCCCCCCTGGGAGATGGGGGGGGGACTCGGGAGGGGGGGGTATGGGGAAGGGAGACCCCTTGGTTCTGATCGACGGCGCCGAGTGTTGAGGGGGGGCCCACCCCCCAGTTCGAAACGCGCCGCCGAATGTTCCCAAGGCAAGCGCCCGTGAAACGCGCTCTCTCCGCCATATGGATGACCTCGCTGGGGCCGTGAGCTTAGCTCCCTAAGGGAGCACGAAGCGTGTGAGTGGTGTGCCGACATGCGACAGTGCCGCCATACCGGCGACCTCGCTGAGGCCGTGGGTGAAGCCCCCTGTGAGTACGAGGGGTGTGCCGACATGGGGTGGTGCGGCCATGCGGGCGACCTCTGCGGGCGTGGGGCGAGCTTGCTCCATGCCACGAAACGTGTGAGGGGTGTGCCGAAATGGGGCAGTGCCACCATGCGGGCGACCTCGCCAGGGCCGTGGGTGGAGTTACCTATGGGGGCACTGAACGTGTGTGGGGTGTGCCGCAATGAGGCGGTGCCGTCATTTGGGCGACCGCCGCGCTGGTGCCGTGGGTGGATCCCTTCATATCGCCACTAGACGTATGAGGTATGTTCCGAAATGAGGCGGTGTCCCCATACGAGCGACGTCGGTGGTGCTTTGGGTGGAGTTCCCGTTGGGGCCACGGAACGCGTGAGGGGTGTGCCGAAACGCGACGGTGTCGCCATGCGGACGACCTCGTTGGGGCCGTGGGTGGAGCTACCTATGAGTGCACCAAGCGCGTGATCGGTGGGTGTGCCGAAATGGGGTGGCGCCCCCATAATTACGGACGACCTCGCTGGAGCCGTGGATGGGGCGGCCTAAGGGGGACGAAGCGTGTGAGGGGTGTGCAGGATTGAGGCTGTCTGTGCGAGAAGTAGGAACAGAAGGATGATGAGAAGGAGGAGGAGAACGAGGAGGAGGAGGAGGTTGAAACTACATGGGGGGGGGCTCAAAGCGAGGACCCAACAAAGCGGAGGAAGAGGAGGAGAAGGAGGAAGCAGAGAATGACAACGAGAAAGAGGCGGGAATGAGGAGGAGTGGCACGAGGCGTTGCGGATTCAAAACGGCAACACAGCTCCACATGATGGTCGTGAACTGCAAGGGCAGAGCAGCGGAACGTTATTCTGGAC
The DNA here is from genome assembly GCA_963575745.1 of Prorocentrum cordatum. Classification (NCBI taxonomy): domain Eukaryota; class Dinophyceae; order Prorocentrales; family Prorocentraceae; genus Prorocentrum; species Prorocentrum cordatum. Next base: position 206,725 of record CAUYUJ010014539.1, read on the forward strand.
GCTTCGCGTAACCCCACCAGCCCCGCCCTCCTGTGCCCTGTCTCCCTAATTAAAGCTGTGCGTAGCCCGCCTAGCTCTTAGCGGAAGAGGTTCGCTCTCGCCCCGCCTACCAAAAAGCGTAACCCCACCAGCCCATCCAGACAAGATGCCCAGACGAGTTCCCTTGACCAGAGATGTTGAGGAGCAGGAATCGGAGGAGGAGCGGAGCCAGATGAGGAGAAGGAGGAGGAGCAGGGAGGGGGGAGATGGGGATTGGGGAGGAGGACGACTAGGCGGATAATGATGATGATGCTGATGCTGATACTGATGATGATGATGATGATGATGATGATGATGATGATGATGATGATGATGATGATGATGGTGGTGGTGGTGGTGGTGGTGGTGGTGATGGTGATGGTGATGGTGGTGATGATAGTGATAATGGTGATGGTGGTTTTGATGATCATGGTGATGGTCATGGTGATGGTGATATTGATGATGCTGGTGCTGTTGTTGGTAATGATGGTGATGATGATGATGCTGAGGATGAGGATGAGGATGAGGATGAGGATGAGGATGAGGATGAGGATGATGATGGTGGTGGTGATGATGATGATGATGATGATGATGAGGATGATGATGATGATGATGATGATGATGATGATGATGATGATGATGATGATGATGATGATAATGATAATGATGGTGATGAGGAGGAGGAGGAGGAGGAGGAGGAGGAGGACGAGAGCCGAAGGAGGAGGAGGAGGAGGAGGAGGAGGAGGAGAAGCAAGAGGAGGGCGAGCAGAAAAGGCAAGAGGCCTCCTGGATGTCTATTGGGACGTCCTGGGGGACTGTTGGCAGTCCTGGGTGCCTCTTGGGGCGTCTTGGGTGCCTCGGGTCCCTTGGTGGTCTCTTGGGGGACTCTTGGGGGTATCTTGGGGGCCTCGTGGGGCCGCGTGGGGCCTCCTGGGCACCTCTTGGGGCTCCCTTGAGGCACCCTTGGGAGCCTCGGAGGGCATGTTGGGGCCATCTTGGAAGAGATCGATCAAAGAAGGGGGCTCCTTACTTAGTCCCCCCCCCCCCCCCCAGGATGCCAAACTGTTCCCCAAACCAAGGGAGCATCAATGATGGTGGCCTGCTCGCCGAGGCCTCTTGGGGTGTCTTGGGTGCCTCTGGGGAGCTTCGTGTGGCTTCTTGGAGGTCTCTTGGAAGCCCGCTGGGGGCCTGTTAGGGCATAGGGACATCTTGGGGGCCTCTTGGGGCCTCCTGGGCACCTCGTGGTGCCCTCTTGGGGCTCGGGGGACATCTTGGGGCCATCTCGGCAGAGATCCATCAAAGGAGGGTGGGCCCTTATTTAGGGCCCCCCCCCCTCAGGGGGACCATTGTGGCCAACACCAAGGTAAAATCAATGATGGTGGCCTGCTCGCCAGACCTCTTGGTGTGTCTTGGGTGCCTCTGGGGGGGGGGGGGCTCTTGGGGGTCTCGTGGACGCCTATTGGGGGCATCTGAGGGGCCTCTTGGGGCATCCTGGGCACCTCTTGGGGCCCTCTTGAGGCACCTTTGGGGGCCATCTTGGGGCCATCGTGGAGGAGATCGATCAAAGGAGGGGGGCTCCTTAGCCCCTCCCCCAGGAGGTGATAAGCTGTGGCCAACATCGTACATAGTACAACCAATGGTGTTGGCATCATCGCCGATGCCATGTTGGACGCTCTGACGACACGCGCCCCCCCCGTCCAGGTCCAGGGGGAGAGGGGCCCAAGAGGAAAGAAAGGGGTTGGAAGGGAAAATTCGCTAAACCACTCGCCCCCCAAAGGGCTGGTGGGATTACAGGCAGGCACAGGCGAGCAGCGGCGCGAACGCGAGCTGGCAGAAGGGCGAAACCCTCGGGATACGCCGAGGTGTTAGAGTACGTTGCTGCGCCTGTGTAGGGCAAAGTGGCGGTGCGACGGCTAAGAGAGGGGCCTATGCATTGACGCCCCTAGCGCGCGAGTGCACAAGTGGTAGATTCCGTGTATACGATCGCAACGAATGAACCGAAGCCAACCTCCCAATAGACCGAAACGTATGTAGCGCAGGGCCGATTGTAAGATGCTGCCCCATGTGAACCCTTGTGCGACACGTGAGTGGCATAGAGCCGATTGTAAGATTATCTGAGATGTGGCATGTGGTACGCCCTCGCCAAGCGATTCGTGGAAAAAGCCACGCTGTAAAGGAGCTGCCTGGTCCACGCCCCCCACCTCCGAGGATTTCTGATGACAACCGCCACCTCCTCTACTCGTCGAGTCCTCCGCCAAGCACGGCCTCCAGATTATCTTCGAAATACCTCCACGTCCTCCTCCGCCTACTCCTCGTTCACCCTCTGCTCCTTCCTTCTTGCTACCTCCTCCTTCTCCTCCGACCTCCTCGCCATTATTCTCATTATGCTCCTGCTCTTTCTCCGTTTCTCTCCACCTCTACTTTGCTCTTCATCGCCCCTCTGCCCCTTTATCCTTCAAGCTGCTTCATCATCAATATCGTGCTCGTTTCACCACTCGACTTATTGGTAGGGTGGCCTTGGCATTCTCCTGAGACCTTTGAGTATGTTGTGAAGTTGACACCTGCCGTAGCTATTCGAAGACAGGGTATACCGGGTGTAACGTTTTCAATGTATAGCCCCCGCCTTGGCGCCGCGCACGCTCGCCTTAAACATGTCCCCTGGTCACACGGATGGAAGCCAGTAAATTTCGACATGTGGCTTTCGGTCAAGCATTGTGGACACTTCGGTTGTGCTCTCCAGTAGATAGCGGAAGTGAGGGCTGCAGGCTTTCAAGCCTGATTCTCGCCTTGACGCCGCGCGCATTCGTCTTACATGGTTCCGCCAGTTCAGCGTATGGAAGGCGGAGGGTTGTCAACATCGGTCGGTTGTTCGTCAGTATCACCATAATTAGCACTACAGGCCGGCTCTGTTTCAATAACTAGGTTGCTCGGGGATTGCTTACAGACATGACCACCAACATGAAACGCTCAACGAGTTGTCACATATGCAGAGGCTACGTTGTATAATATGATCATTGCCTGAAGCTTCCTACACTTCTGGATCATGATGGTTGGGCTTTCCTGCGGCTACATGGATCGATGGCGGCTCCTGTTTTCAAAATCTGTGTTCTCGCATTGGCGCCGCGCATGTGTTCCGAGCTGTGCGCGCGGCAGCCCTTGTAGCGTCATCTGTCCCAAAATCCACGTGATCGTTGGTGCGCGTGCCAAAGCACACAAGGAACTTCCAATGTTGGTCCATGGGGCCATCACCTTCCCAGTGGGCGATCCGCGTAGGGGCAATAAAAGGCGCACAGTGACCTTCGACTATGCATTTTAGGACGGGAGGGCGCGCGTGGACGCAGGACAGGGACGAGGAACTAGGAGGCAGAGGAGGAAGGAGGGAGGAGGAGGTTGAGCATGGACGAGAACGTGGAATGATGATGAGGAAGGGGAGGTGGCAGAGGGGGCAAAAGAGGAGGACCAGGGGGAAACGAGGGGTAGGACGGAGAGGAGGAGGAGGAGGAGGAGGAGGAGGAGGAGGAGGAGAAGGAGGAGGAGGAGGAGAAGGAGAAGGGAGGGGGAGGAGGAAGAGTAGGACAGAGAGGGAGGAGGACGATGAGACTGAGGAGGAGGAGGAGGAGCAGGAGGAGGAGGAGGAGGAGAAGGGAGACGGAGAAAGAGGGATAGGGAGGAGGAGGAGGAGGGAGACGGAGGAAAGAGACGGAGGAGGAGTGACAGGTAGGAGGAGGAGAAGGAGGAGGAGGAGGAGGAAGTTGAAGGAGAAGGAGAAGGAGATAGAAGGAGGACGAGGTGGATGAAATTCCGCTCTGTCGCTCGCATTCTGTCCTCCTACCTTTTTCTCCTTCCTGCTCCCCCTGCTCCGCCTCCTCTTCCTTCTTTCAGAATTCGCTGACTCTCCCGCAATGCAAGGGATCCACCTCCTGCTCCTCCTTCTTGTCCTTTCCTCCTCGCCTTCCCTCCGACCTCTCTCACAAAACGCCCCCTCAAACATGTCCTTGGCTGCGTTCTGACCAGACGTTCGAGGATCGTCCAACCATGGTGGCCAGAAGTCTCTCAGAGACCAAGCAAAAAACCTAGAAAGTCCAAGCACCTTTCGATCCTTGATCTCCCGATGCGCGATCCTCGAACGTTCCTCCTCCTCATCGTCTTCCTCCAGAGGTCCCTGGATAGCTCCGCACACCTCAGAGGTCCCTAGAGGCCTCCAGGTCCCAAGAGGTTTCTGGGAGGCCCTGGAGGGCCCCCCCAGAGTCCAGAACACATAGAAACACACACGAGCCTCTTGTCGTCGTCCTCCTCCTTCTCCTCCTTATTCCCCCCTCCTCCTCCAGACAGGCGGACGGGTGGCCTCGGACTCCGAGGCGGTGATTTTCGCGCGCGCCGCGCGTCTCCCAGCTAACCTCTCGCACTGTGCGGAGGCTCGTCTGTGATTGGCAACGCTCCTCCTCCTCCTCCTCCTCCTCCTCCTCCTCCTCCTCCGCCTTCGCCTCCTCTTCCTCCTCCTCCTCCTCCTCTTCCTCCTCCTCCTCTTCTCTCCCGCGGTGCCAAGGTTGGCGGGCGTCCGCACGCGGCAGCACCAGCTCGTACGGCGGATCGTCGCGGGGCGCCCAGCCTGCCGCCGTCGGCAGCTGCCTGCCGTCGGCCGCGCCGCTGGCGACGGCGACGACGCTTACGGCGGCGACGACGGTGGCGGCGGGGGCGAGGGTGACGGCGGCGGTGGCGGCGACGAAGATTTCGAGGGTGACGGCGACGGCCGCGGCGGCGACGACGGCGACGGCGACGACGACGACGACGACGATCACGACGACGACGCCAGCGCCGATGACGACGGTGGCGGCGACGAGGGTGACGACGACAATGGCTGCGGAGGGGCAGGGGTGAAGAAGAGGTGGCGGGGGGATGGGAACGAGCAGAGGAGATCAGGGAAAGCCTGCGGAGCAGGAGAAGAAAAAAAGGAGACAACGGTATTCGTTCCACTTCGAGGAGGAGTAGGAATAGGAGGAGGATGAGGAGGAGGAATAGGACAGTGAGGAGCCGGGGCAGCAGTATCATGCTTATGCTTTTTAGTTTTGGGGTCCACGTCTGTTGCTGGATTTCGCCGAGGCTTCTGAAGCTGCGACAACATCACCTCGATCGTCTTTCGGAGGCTTGGCTCGTAGCCCCAATAATTCGTGCATGAGGTGGTCTTGGCCGACTGAAAGGGGACGGGGAGGAGGAGAAGGAGAAGGAGGAGGAGGAGGAAGAGGAGAAGAGACCGAGAGAAACAGAAATATGAGGACAGTGAAGAGTAGGGGAAGGAAGTGGGGGAAGAGGATGAAAAGGAGGAGGAAGAGGTACAGGAGGGGGGCCGGGGTCATGGAGTGATCGAGGACACTTATCATGAGGAGGTGGAAGGGAATGTGGACGTTGTGTGGATCGGTAAACTGCCGGCCCCTGACAGTCTACGGGTGAGATCGGCAAAATGTGTGCAGCAATGAGGCCAGGGGGAGAAGGAGGCGGAGGAGGAGGACGGTCACGGGGACCCCTTCCAAGTCCCTACCTTCTCCTCCCCCCTCCTGCCCTCAATCTCCGGCCCTCTGCCCCCCCCCCCATCCTCTTGCAGCCACCCCCTCGTACTCATCCCAATCCAGTTGTTTTTCGGCACCCACCTCTTCCTCCTCGCAGTCTTCTCGTCTTACGCATCCTCGTTGTCAACGTCATCTGCATCATCGTTTTCTTCATTTTCACCCTCACCTTCTCATTTGTGCATGATCATCCTCGTTCTCCTCGTCATCTGATGCTTCGTCATTCCCTAAATAATCGTTTTCTTCTTCCTCCTCCTCCTCCTTCTCCACCCGGGCCCACCTCAGCTTCATACTCCTCGTCGTTATCAACCCTCTCCCTTTTCTTGTTGTTCCTCCTCATTGTTGGAATCAGCCTTCCTCTCGTCTTTCAATATTCACAATGAGGACCACGAGGGCACTGGCACTAATACTCCATATCGTCCTCGTCCTCAACCTGTTTTACTGTCTGCCACCCCACCATCACGCCACCAGGTGTGTGGTCAGGGCAGGTTGGCATTCCGATTGGGGTGGCGTTCCACCCAGCATCCCACGCATTACACCTCAATCGCCCTGAGCTGCACCACACCAAATCCATATCCAAAGCTGCACAGGTGGACAAATGGAAAGCATGACGTTTTGAACGTCATTCTGCCAGTATTGTTTAGAATCACATTCCTGATTTCGGGCTCCTTCACAGATTGCTACATCGAAGCTCCATGCCATTAGCGGGTACATGGATTTGGGGCGGGTGTGTTTCGAAACCGAACTCCCCGATGGCGACGCATACACTAATTTGATGAGTCTTCACGCCTACAGTGATGAAGGCCAGTATCACATCACCCACACTGCGGGGTGCTAAAGCATGTTGTCCAAATTGAGGAGGTCGATACCCGCTTCCGACAACCATTTGACTTTTGACCGCTCTAGTCCTCCCAGCCTCCCAGGGAAGTGTGCTGAGGCAGAGCCAAATGTGTTGTAGCATTCCAGATGTCCGGCCTTGTCGCATTACCAGAGGTGCCGGTAAGACGGTACAGGCGTTTCGCTAGAGATTTCCACATTGTGTTTGACCCTTGGGCTGGCAATGTTAACAGCTGCACGGATGGAGGGCTCTTGTTTATCAACACATTGTTCTCGTCTCCGTTACGCGCGTATTCGTTTGTCAACGCTTGTAAAAGTTGCCAGGACTTTGTGCGGGTGGCTCCCAATATACGATGTTCGCTCCAGCGCCGGGGCGCGCGCGGGCAAGAGCGCCTCGTGGCCCAGATCGGCCGCCCTATTGTTGCTGAGCGACGGGTCGGGCCGCGGAACGTCGCCGCGCCGCCGCGCCCAGAACAAGAGCTTTCCGCTTCGAGATCTTCTCGCACAGCTCGGGCAACTTCAACAGCGCGTCATCGACCTTGGTCGACGGACGTCTGCCCCCCGCGCCCATCTTGCAACTCGGCAGCCGCGGCGCGGCTTCGAAGGGCAAACGGGAGAACCTGCCGAGGTGCTTTCCACGCGCGTTGCAGACTGCAGTGTTTGCGCCGCTCTCATCGGCCCCTTTCAGTAGGCGCGCCGCGGTCCGGTTGGTCTCGGCCGCCTGCGGCGCAGTCGCGCACGTTTCGTCCGCGGCGATACACCAGAAAATTGTCCCCTCTGAGAAGTGCGGCCTTGCTTGGACAAGCGTGATCCGATTCGCCGCATGGCCCTCGCCCGCGCTGCCGTGGTAATTCGCGATGGCGCCTAGGGCGGCGCGCCCTTCCTCCGCTGCCATCGACGACCAGGGGGGGGTCTGCGCTGTCCAGGAGAGACTCGAGCGGGAACCCAGCCTGCACGGGTGCGGGCGTTCGCGCACTTGACTTCCCAGTGCAGGCGCGCGTCGCCAGCGCTGCTCGGCGAGGGTTCGGCGCCTGGCCGGCCGCGCCTGCTTGGCGCGCCCATGTACGGCCCAATTTGTCCGCACCAGCTGCTCGGCACAATGCTCGAGCGGCCGGTTGCGAAGTGCAGTTGCATCGTTGACCAAGACTGCGTCCCAACGCGCGTTTGCGCGCGGTTGGTTGCCTCCAGGCTCTCTGGTGCTGCCCTGTGGGCGCGCCCGGTTTTAGGCGCCAGAGGAGGTTTGAGGGGGCGCCCTGGAAGCTCTACTGAGCCCTGGTGGGGGTCTGCCTATGCTCCGATGCCACCTACGTGCATGCGTGTGTTTGCACGCGCTTGGTTCTGAGCGCCGAAACTATATTTGTGTAGACGTGCGTCGCACTAATTCCGCGAATGTGGGAGCTCCCTGTCTTTCCCGCTCTGAAATGTTCGTAGCGGGGGGGTGCTTCGGTGAATGAATGCATTTGTCCCGCATGGCGTGGCCACCTCATCCCGCTGGGTGCTCGCCGCGCGTGGCCAATGGCACCGCCCGCCGAGGCAATCGCGATGGAAATTGAAGGCAAGGGATTCTGCTGGATTGCGCTGTTATTTCGATTGGCACGATGGCGCGCCCGGAGGGGAAATGAGAGGGAGAAGGTTTTCGCAGATTGCGGCGGGACTTCTAATTAGGGAGCCCTCGCGCCTTCTGAGAAGTGTTTCGCGTCTTCGGGGAAGGTTTGGACAACTTTTCAGGAGTCCGGAGGCCTTCCGAGCCTTCTGACAAGGCGCGCCCCTCCTCACTTCCCCCGGTTCGCCGCTCAATTGTGTCGATTGTCAATTTATCCTGGCCGCGCGCGTGGAACAATCGCCCGCGCACCTCGCGTGAGCCGGGGAAAGCGCAACTCGCTACCGCCCAGCGTCGCGCGTGCTTCACCATTACATTGGCTACGCGTAGGAGTGCGGTTTTGGCCGGGGTGCTTTTTGGCGCGGACCCACAGGGGTCCCACGGGGTCCCCCAGCATTGGCCAGAGCGCTTGGGTTCCCCCCTTCCCGCCCCCCCCCCCACGGCCCCTGCATCCGCGCACCTGAGGTCACTTCTGCCCAGGGTCACTCGCGCGCGTGGTCGATTCTGCAGGGTGCCCTACGAAAGGCGGCGAAGCTCTCGACCCTGCGCGGAGGAGTCCTGCGCTCCCCCGCGCACGCGTCTCTGCGGGAACTCGCCGGGGTGGCGCGGGCCGGCCGGGCGGTGCGCGGCGCGCGGTGCGCCACGCGTGGCGGACCTGTGGCCGCCGCTGCGGGGGTGATCAGCAGCAATAATTATCAGGAGGGGAAAGAACACAGACACAATGAATCGTCGATTCCCCAGAAAGTATGGGAAAATATTAGGGATCTGGTCATTTGTGTCTATTTATTTGTGTGTCCCAGTTCCCCTTCACAATAGAAAAAGTATGTTTGTTGGGGGTCGGGGTTTCTCGCATGCGCGGCAGGTCCATGGGGCGCTCGTCTTTCAATTCAAAAGGGCGGTGTTGTTTGTACGGGAACCTTTTTGCATGGGGCTGATGGGGAGGGGAGGTTGCGACGGAAACGTGCGCTGCAGAGCTGGCGGCGCACCCAAAGTTTAGTCTGATCAGCCTGATGTTCGTCCCCGTTGTAATCCTACTCCTCCTCCACCTCCTCCTTCTCCTGCTCCTCCTCCTGCTCATCCTGCTCCTCTTCCTCCTCCTCCTCCTCCTCCTCCTCCTCCTCCTGCTCATCCTGCTCCTCTTCCTCCTTCTCCTCGTCCTCCTCCTCCTCATCAGAATCATCATGTTCCCCCCTTGCACTCCAAACCCCACTCCTCCCCGTTTTATCCTCCTCACCCCCGTGTGGGACTGTGCCATTCGGTTTCCTCCCCATCGTGTTCCCCGTGGTCCGCCAGCTCCTCGTGTTGGTTCTCCCTCTCCTCGTTGTCTTCACCCCCTCTGCCCCTGCACCCCTGTCCTGCTATATTCCTTACCTTCTTCGTTCCCCGTGCCCCCCCCCCCCCTCTCCCCAGGGACTAGGCTCCCGCCGCCCCCTCCCCGAGTCTGTGCCGAGGTTGGGAACGGGAAGAGCGCCACGGTTGCCGAAGCCGCGTGAGGCGGCCAGCTGCTCTCGGCTAGCCCAGAGGGCGCCCAAACACCAGGATTCTGGCTTGCAGGGTCTCCAGTTGGAGGAACCCAGGCTTCACCTGCGTGCGCCGATCCATGCCCCCTCAATCATCGTCGACACTTCTTTGGCCGTGCCGAGAGGGCGCATACCGATCCTGGGCCCAGGATTGGCCCAGCCAGGATCGGTGCACGAGGAGACTGGGTACAGATGACGTGGACGTCCTGGGCGAGAGCTGCGCACATGCGTGCCCGCATGTTTTTCCAGCGTTCGGCCCTCGTGCGGCTACAGTCGAGCATCTGATTAAGAAACCTCCTCCCGAACAGCGGCCAGGGGTTCTTAACCAGTTTGCCGGAAAACTGGCCCAGTCTCTTGGGCACGTTCGCCCCTCCAGCGTTAACAGCAGAAGCTGACCCAGGCTTGCTTTATGAAATGTCTGGGAAGTGGCCCAGAATTCTTAACGTATGATTGCGAAGGCCTTACGGCCGGTGCCCCTGACCCTGAAGGGAGACGACGACGACGACGACGACGACGACGACGACGACGACGACGACGACGACGACGACGACGACAACCGCGGCGGCGGCGGTAACGACGACGATGCTGACGTGGGGGCAGAGTCTTCACGGATGGTTCTTAGGGTTTCTTCGGGAGTCTCTCGGGGGCCTCTGGGGAGGAATTTTGGGGTCTCTTGGGAGCCTTTTGGGGGCCTTTTGAGAGCCTCTTGGGGGCCTCTTCGGGCTTCCTGGGGACCTCTTTTGGGCTTCGTGAGGCCTCGGGGGGGGCCTCCTTGGAGCCAATTGGGGCCGACGGCTCGAAATGTCCGTTCCGGTCCCCCGTCTGGGCACGCTCTTGGAGCCGTCTTGGGGGCATCTGGGGCCATCTTGGAGGCGTTCGGGGCTGTCTTGGGGTGGTCCTCTTGAGCTGTTTGGGGGGGAGGCTCTTGGGCCGTCTTGGGGAGATCTTGGGGACCTCTGGCGCCGTCTTGGAGCGGCGGGAAGTGGAAAAGTCGAGAACGCCTGGAAGCGTCTTGGGGCGTCCTGGAGGCCTCCTAGGGCGTGAACGCGTTTTGGACCGATCATTTGGCGATTGGGGACTCTCTTCGACCGTCTCGGCGGCCTCTTGGGCCATTCTTGGCTTGTCTTGATACCAGGGCCCCCAGAGGGGGGGGGGAAACGTATCTGGGTGGCGAGCCCCCCCCCCCGGACCCCCCCGCATACCCTCCCAGGACCCCCCACGGACACCCTGGGACCACCCCCTCCCCGGCGCGGGGAAGGGATCAAAGGGAAGGAAGGGGCTTCCCTTCGGCTCGATTACGACATTGCTAGATTTTCCTCTCACTGACAAGCTTGAGGAGGAGGGGCGCAGGGAAAGGGGACGACGGAGACTGACGGAGATGACGACTCGAACAGCCAAGCCCCTCTCACACGCCGACAGGGTCGGCGGCTTTTCTTGATCGTAAATTCGGAATGTGTATCCAGCGCATGGCCTCCACATGTTCCGCGTGTGGACCCAGCCGTGTTTCCAGCGTCCTGGTGAATGAATGGTTGGCGCCCTTCTACCCAAGCCCACACGAGGCTTCACTGCGCGCAGTGAGTGGGGGTGCGTGCGAGGGGAGCGCGCGTCCACAGCGGAACTCGCCAGCGCGTACGGCTGGCAAGAAGGCCCGCGGGAGACGGGGCGGGGCTGATGCGGAAGTAAGGTCAGGAGGCAGGCAGTTGGGCAGAGGACCATCGGGCGAAGAACTGTGCCCCTTCCTCCTCTCTCCTCCTCCTCCTCCTCCTCCGCCTCCTCCTCCTCCTCCTCCTCCTCCTCGTCTTCCACTTCACCCCTTCGCCCGCGTGCTCCTTCTTCTTACTAATGTTTCATTGCGCCTCCTCCTTCTCCTCCTCTTTTTCCGTACCCTCTCAGGCGGCTGGTTGACCAGCCACACATTGTTGCATGCACGTGGAAAATGTCAGTGTTTGTTAGGTTGTCAGAATGCCCCCGATTCGCTTCGACATTATTTATGTTGCCCCAGATTAGTTTGCTCCCGATCGTCTTGGGATTCCTGGATACGGCACCGTCCGTGTTTTAGAAGAGATTTGTGTAGTTACGCACATACCACCAGCTCCGTTCCCTTCCTGCCGAGTTCCTCCTCCCTGGCGCGGCACACGATGCCGACCGCTCTGCGGTACGAGTTCTCCGCCTTCCTGCACAGGCGGACTTGCGCGGGGCACAGTAGGTCGGGACGTCGTCGTCGTCGTACGCTCGCCTCCCCCTCCTAATCCTCCTCCTCCTCCTCCTCCTCCTCCTCCTCTTCCTCCTCCTCCTCCTCCTCCTTCTCCTCTTTCTCCTCCCCCTCCTCTTCCCCTCATCATCATCATCATCATCATCATCATCATCATCATCATCACCATCATCATCATCATCATCATCCTTTTCCTCCACATCCTCCTCCTTTCCTACTCCCTTGGCGTCTCCTCCTACTGACTGTCATTATCCAGCTGGGTGGCGTGGCATCTGTCGTCGATCGCCGCTCCAACTCCTCACATGGCTGCAAGACGCCCCACCCACCCTCTTCTATGTATGAAGCTGGCTTGTAGCATTGAGATGATGCGTTCTGTAAGAAATTCCGAGTCTGGCTAATTTGGTCGAGCTGATCCGATCGAGTCGTCTTGTCAGCACGCAGAGCCATGGCGCGACGCTTTGCGCATACATGTGCGTGCCCACCGTTGCCAAGTTCGCAACGCGCAGTTTTGAGACAGCCGCTGGATGCATTATATCAATATCTCTGTGTAGGTCACCAAGACTCATTTCCCATGTAGCCCGCTGCCGCTGCACATCGAAGATTGCAGACCTTTTGATTTTACATGATTCCCGCTTCCATTGCTCACGCGAGTTGTGAAGTTCGACGATCTATGTGTAGGCAAGAGGAACGATGGAAATTATTCGTGCTGGCCAAAGGGTATATATGCACAGCAGCGCGATGATGCAAGGTACTATACCTTCCACATACCTGTGATGCGCGATAACGGCTGGATGGCACTGGAGGCACATTTTCTAATTTTACGTGTAAAAAGTGGAGAGCTGAAGAGATGCGCAGCGTGAAAGTGCCCGCATGGATGAACACATGATGTTCCATTCGCACACCCTTCCAGGTTCAGGCAATGGCATCGGCACCGAGCGTTTCGAGAGTTGACGCACCATTGGCTGGGAGGGTGCTGCCTTCCAGCGTACAGGTGGCGCTATGCGAGTTGATATTTCCACCGCGATGCAAACTTGCTCCGTTCTGACGAGAGTTAATTGCGATGGCGACAATTCTGGCGCCAAGCGATTCCGAAACTGTGTGTTCGCGAGCGAACACGTCTAGGGCGACGCCGAGTTGCACTCCCGCTGCTCCTGCCCCAGCCAGCGGGCGACAAGAACGGCCTTCAGCCGCGGCGTTCCCGAACCAACCGTCGCAATTGTTCGCGTGGCCGCCCCATCGCCTCTGAGCGCGCCTCCGTGGTTCGCCTGAGAGCCGACCACGGCGCCCGAGCAGCAGCACGAGTCGCCCGGCGGTGGCGAGGGGCTCTTCGGCGCCCCCCCTGCTTGGCACGGGCGGCCTGGTGAGCTCGACCGGCTCGGAGGAGGGTCGGGCAGCAGATGGTGCAAATTCTTGACGCTTCGCGAATCCCCACCAGCCCATCCAGAAACGATGCCCAGAGCAATTGCCTCGATCAAGGAAGTGGTCAGCACGCAGAGGAAGCCGTCATGAGACATCTTGGGATGTCTTGAGCCATCTTGGAGGTCATTTTGGGTTCCCCCAGGCGCTCCCGGTGTCATCTTATTCAATGCCCCCCCCAAGAGGCCAACATGTGACTACAACCTTCGTAACATCAATGGTTTGGCATTCTCGCCGAGGCCTCTTGGATCATTTTGGGTGCCTCTGGGGGGTCTCTTGGGGCCTCTTGGGGGTGTTTTGGGGGCCTCCTGGGGGCCTTTTGGGGGCCTCTTTGGGCCATCCATCTCGGGGCCATCTTAGGACCTCTTGGGGTTTGCTGGGCGCTTCACTTCATGGGGCCATCTTGGAGGTGATGGATCAAACAGAATGGGAGCTTCAATTAGGGCCCCCCTTCAGGGGGCCAAAATGGGGGCATGATTTTGGCTTCCTCGCCGAGGCCGTTTTGGACGCGCGGCGACGACTCGCGACCCCCCCCGTCCAGGAGCGAAGTTTTAGATCTAATCTAGGTAGGGTAGTATGTGTTCTTATCAGAGTATACTTTGCATAGCTTTGCTTAGCAGTAGAGCAGTCAGAGACATATGTGAAGAGCCTCTCGTATTAACCTCGGGGCTCAAGCTCTTTGAAAACAGAGCGATCTCCGCTCTGGTAGCGGAGCCGCCCACGGGCGGCGCGCGCGGTCCCGGCCCGCCAGGCCAGCTCGCCAGCCGCGATAGCATCGCGGACCGGATCATCAGGCAGGTGATCAGCGCCACCAAGGAGGTGCGCAGCATTAACGGCCACCCCGAGAATAGCAGTATCGCTACGCATAACAGCATTATCTGCGACGACCTCTTCAGCGCTCACGGCCCTGGCGAGGCTCCATCACACCCGGTAAAGATTACGGACGACCAGATTCAATCACACTCGGTAAAGTTTACGGACACCCAGATCCCTCACACTCGGCAAAGTACACGGAAATCCAGATCTCTACATCAGGCAAAGTGCACGGACATCCAGATTCTCACATTCGGCAGAGGACGCGGACACCCAGATATCTACATCAGGCAGAGTATACAGACATCCAGATCTCTACACCAGGCCAATTTTACGGACATCCAGATCTTTACACTTGGAACGGATCTCGTGAACCATGTGGAATTATTGTTGCGTAAGCGATTGTCTATCTTACTGAATGGTTTTGGCTTTGGCTTACGGCGCCGTGATCGGCAACGCCCGAGCAATGATAATTCACGTAAGCGGCATCCTTGCTAGTCTATTGGGCTTCTACGGTGTTTGTCCGAATTCTCATGAAAAAAAATAGACATTCACCGCCTGAAAAACCGATTCGGCCACATATCGTAGGAATACAAAATTGGGGGCCAACATTCTCCCACGCGGACCCTGCACCGCAAGGATGCGAACACCTACGTCACTGGAGTGCCATCGACATTTTGTGTATATATGTATTGTAATCAATTTGTTCAATCAAGTTCGTGGATATGGATACGGTACGCGAGTTAGTTCCTGGCCTGCCGCCCACGGTTAACACGTTTATTTATGGGTTTTGATTTTGGTATCCGCAAATGCCTTTTGGCGTTCACCAGTACCGATTTCGGTGCCCGGGTGCGGTATGTGTTCCGATTGGGTGATCAATCGAACGAATTTTGCGTTTCTTCCGCTTGCGCGGATGAATCTCTGGCTTCGCGCATGCATAGATTCGTAACAAGTAATATGTGTTTTGTGGTGTGCGTGCGCGCGTGTGTTTGCGATGGAAAATAGACAGTTCCTGCATAAGATAAATATTTGAATGGTGCCATGAGTTGGTTGGAGTCGGACATATAGAATTCCTTCGGGAACACAATGTTTCCGCAATTCTTGACGTTTCGCGTATCCCCAATTGACGCTTCGCGTATTGCCAGTTTTCTTGAGCCCCCTTTGGAGGCTATCTTGAGCCATGCTCGGCTAGAGCCTGTCGGAGGCTATATTGAGCCATGCTCGGCTATCTTGGGCCATCTTGAGGCTGCCTTGCGGCCTCGTGGAGGTCTGTCGGGGGCTATCTTGGAGCCCTCTTGTGGCTCTGTGGGGGGTCTGGGAGGCCTCTTGGGGCAGTCGTGGGCACCATGGCTCAAAAAGACGGGGGAAATTCGCCCCCCCCCCCTCGGTGGCTCTCGCACGGCATCTTGGGGCCCTCTTGGAGCGCTCCTGGGCGCCTCTTGGGCGATCTTGGGGCCGTCTTCGGCCTTATTGGGCCCCTCTTGGGCCTCTTCTGGGCCATCTTGGGGCCATCTTGAGGCTTCCAAAGCCCATCGGAAACGAAAAGGCGATAATGCCAAAAACATTGATTGCCCTTAGGATTTTGAATAGGGTTTTGGCATCTTGGAGGGCGCCGTGGAGGGCTCGAAGGGCACTTGGATCCGTCTTGGAAGTGTCTCGGGGCCTCCTGGGGGTGCGCCGGCGGAGGCTATATTGACCCATTTTGAAATAGTATGGGCCATTTTGGAGGCCATCTTGCGACTTCGAAGCCCTCTTGGAGCAATTTTGGGCCATCTTGGACGCTCTAACGCCTCGGCCCCCCCCCCCCTCCTGGCCTAGGGTAGGGGGGTAGGGGGGGGGGTCAGTGGAAGAGAGAGGAAAAGACGCGTTATACCACCTAAGGCCAGAAGGCTGGTGGGATTGCGCGATTGTTTTACCGCGAGCTTGGTTGTTTTTTTGTATTTTCATTTATATATATATATGTATATATATATACAAATAATAATATTAATAATAATAATAATAGTAATAATAATAATAACATTAATATATATATATATATATATATATAATTAAAGAAAAATAGTTTTTAAACAATAATATAAAAAAGAACTCCGTTTTCAGGGCGCCGCCCAAGAGGGCCCCATTTGATTTTTTTTTGTTTGCGCGCGAGCGTTCTCGCAGCTTTTTTATTAAACGCGCCTGGGGAGGAGGGGAATCATGCGTGTTTTCATCGCCGAATTAGGTCTCTTCACCGCGCTAGTGAATTCAAAATGAATGAGCCCTTTTTTTTCTCTTGGTTCAGGCCCACTGAGATTTGGCACCGCGGCCGCGCGCGTTCGAGTCTGAACTCAGAGAAAAAAAACTGCACTCCTGTGGGATGCTGGGTTCTTGGGTGCCGATCATCGTTTTCTCGCGCGCGCAACTCGACATTGCGCCCGACATTTTTCGAAAGCGCGTTCTCGAAGATTTAGCGGGGGCGATTGGCAAGCGCATTTGGGGCGCCTATCGGGCGCTGGGCGAAGTGCGACAGCTGCAGTTTCAGGACTAGCACCGCTGCTTTCCGTGGAAGGTTCGCCCAGCAGAATTACAAGGCCTGGGCGCCCCAGGGAAAGAAAGTGGCCCGGGCTCCAGGCCCCGTGCATCCAAAATCTTCGGCGCCGGAGGACGGGCGCGAATTGGCGTTCCCGCGGCCCCTCGCCCTAAACCCTAAACCTTCAACCCTAAAGCGTCAAGGGTCAAGGCTTAAGGGCTCCTTCAAACGTATCGCCTACTTACATCCTTTTTCTCTCCCTATATCTCTACACTTTTCCCTTCCGATCACCGCTGACACCACATCCTTTAAGCCATTGTCTGGGCGTTCTCGCTTGCGCGCGCGTGTGAAGACGACGGATTGCCCCGATGGGGTGGGTTGTTTGTTCAGCTACCTTGGGACAAGATCGGCCAGGCAGTCGGCGTGGGATGGGCTTGGGTATCATCAGCCTCCTCTCGGTCGTACGCTGCTGCGGCGGCGATGCCCACCGAGTGTAAACAAGTCAGCAGTCATGCGCTCATGTGGGTACCAACACGATTACTACCTACTACCAGGGCTGGCACCTTTGTCGCTTGGGTGGGGGTGGATGTTGATTGGGATGTTGGGCGCTGCTAACCGCAGTGGGATTATTGTCTCGTCCTCGGCCGCTGGCAAGAGTCCCAGCTCCCGCTATGACAGCGGCCATTGCCCGACAGAACCTGGACGCCAACGACCAAGCCAAGTTGGACATAATTGCGTACATACAACACAACGGGCGTGGGGCCTACAGGAAATGGCGAAGCAGCCCAAACTTGCATCGGCTGGTGGGGCTGGTGGCTGGTGGGGCTGCCCCAAGTATCTGCTCCTCCAGGTCTTGCCCCATATCGCCCATAACTTGGCCATGCGGATACGCGGCAGCTTGTGCCTGATGGCAATGCAGGTGGTACTGTGTTCTGTCGGTCGACGGCGGTTCTTTCGCCGGTACGGGGACCAAATCTCAATAAAACGACTGAGGGGAGGAGGAATGATGAGAGGAATTTGGTTTGGACGAAGGTTGCCCTACTATGGTGCCCCAGGCTTCTGTCACGGGGTTCCCAGAGTGAGCCTGAGTCAAATTCGTTCCTATCCGATCCCCATTCTGACCATTGTACTTTGGGTTCTGGCCCCAATTACTCCGGCGTCCGACCGAATCCGGCGCGTGTAATCATAGATCCCAGAGGTGATCGTAAGCAGGCCCGTATCATCGCCCCAGATTTCGATCTTGAAGCCAAACTTGCCCGAACCACGGCCGGCCGTTTTCCGACTTTGGCTTCCGACCCCGGCTTCCGACCGACTCCAACGCACGAAAGGCGGAATTGGGCAATTGCCGCCCGGCGTCAGGTCATATTGATGAGCGCGCACGTCACCACCATTATATGAGACACCGCCACCGAGGACAACACCGACGACGACTGCACCCACGTCCACCTCGGTGCCAACGCGCACGGTTGCGCCCATAAGGGCATCGAAGAGTGTGCCGATGCCAATACAACCGCTGGCGGCTACACTAGCACGGACGCTATCTCCAGCAATGTCGGCATCCACGCAAATGACGACGCCTTTGTCTGCATCGACGGCTACACCGACGACGGCGCCAATATGTACACGAAAGCCAGCGCTTACACCCACCGCAACGCAATCTCCGACGACGCAGGCATGCACGGCGGCGCTGACGCGCATGCTTGTGCCGCCAAGGGTATCGACGAGCACGCCTGCGCCAGCCCAGGCACGGATGTCTACACCATTATTGGCGCTAAGTCTGACGACGCCGGCATCCACGCCAACGTCGACACCCACGCCCACGCCCACAAAAGCGTCGACGTACGCCAACGCGTCCACTGGCGCCAACACGAACACCGACGCCAGATCCGACGTCACCGGCATCCACGCCTTTTCCGATGCCCACGTTTGCGCCAACGTTCGTTCCAACGAGCGCGCATGCGCCAGCACGACCCCCGGCAGCTACACTATTACGGACGATCTTTCCGCCAACCTTGGCACCCACCCACGCCAATGCCAACGCCAATGCTTACGCCTACGATGACATAGATGATAGGACTAACGTGAACACGAATATCCAGACCCAATTTGTGCGTAAACTCCATATCCGCACCAAATTGGTTGCCAACAGTCTACATATTCGGATCCCGGCGACGACATTTCTGGAAATTGCGGTATTGAAACCGACGATTGTTAAATCATTAGGGAATGGTCTACATTATCAACGACGACCGTGGTATTTTCCGGTAGCAAGCTTGTGCTCGGCACTCGCTAAATCGGAAATGCCATCTTGCAACAATTGTATATCCTGCCGCGTGTGGTGCCAATAATTTTCCGGATCGCATTTGGATGTGGAATCTGGAATTTGCATGGTGTTGCGCATTACAAATTATTGAATAAAGTTATGCATTTGGGAGCTCTTAGGGCCCCAAGTTTTGCAAAATAGATATGATTTAGGTTCGTTGCGTCGGTGTTTGCTTCCATTGGGTGGTGGACAGTCAATGACAATATTCTACATAGCGCCACCAGTACTGGTTTGTGGCGTTGCACAACAATCGTAACACACTAATGCTTTAATCGAATACGGCATTGTACGATTATGGGTATGCTTACTTCGGGAAGAAATGCTGCTTTGTACCGTGCGTGAGCGAATTTGTGGCTTTGTACGTGTCCCACCATGCCGATTTACGCGGTATGTTGGAGTACACATCGGGGAAGTGCGTAACTTGGGCCCACCTGTGAAGAAGCAGCGGCAGTTTTGCAATTTACAAGATTCGTTGTGATTAGCAACAATGATACCACACGAACATCAAGATTTCGATTTCCATCTCTTCGACGGCGGCGCCAACCACCGACCACGGTTCCAACCAGATGGTATGCCTGACGATGGTGTCGTTCCCATGCTTTGTCAATCCCATTCCCGCCTTGGCGAATATTCCGATGCCGTTCAATCCCCACCCCAATCCCCCAGCACGATCACAAGAATCATTCTCGCCAGGGCGGGCGGTATATGAATTCCACCACCCAAGCCCGTTCACGCCCAGCTACCATCGGCCATTGTAACCTCACATGCTGATCGGGCCCCACACCCGTCGAGGAATGAGGCAGCGCCAGCGCTCAAAACATTGGGGTTAATGCAAGGAACACACTCGTGGGACAATATGTTTTTCGCGCTCACTGCCCGAATTCTCGAGCCCGTGGGCCTTCCATTGGCCCTTGCCCCCGATGCACGGACGGATGGCACGGTGGCGGGCAACATTGGTGGCATGAATGATTACGATTTGAACGACGACGACGGCAGCGGTGATGGCGGGAACGGTTTTGTAAATAAAATAAGCGGTATTGCTGACCAAATTTCCCGAACATCGGTCTCTGCACCGAGTTTCACAGTTCTTGCAACAGGATGGCCAACCCCACCAGGCACTCCAACAGGCCAGGACAATCCTGGATTGGAGGCGCCATTGGCGTGCGATATTGGAGCAATAAGCGATATTGAAGATGATTACGGAAAAGACGGTGGTTCATTAGAAGATTTCTCATATTTTCCCCCTCTGCCCGAGGCCCGTGCCGCGGTCTTCAAATGGATTAACATGTTGATGAACATTCCTCCAACAGTTTTCGACGATTTGGTCTTGCAAAGAATGCGACGACAACAATGGTCATTCTTCAATGTTCAACTCATTTGAGCTGCGGCAAGTTCTCAGGACACACATCCGCCATTGCGATGGTTGTGCAATATGGCGGATTCGTTCCCTGGAACCATGCGTGATATACCGGGCAATATGTTTGCTGATATGCTTAGAATGTGCGTCAGGGCGTGGCAACAAGCATTCCAAGGTGCTGGAATCGACGACGGGGAAGGATTGATGCAATGGCTTGCTAATTGATGGCATGATATTCGAGATGGCGTGCGCGGACAAAAATGGGGGCACAGCTTTCGTGGCATTGGACTGGAAGAAAACTTTCGATTCACTTAACATTAGGGCTCTGCTTGAAGGTTTGAGGAAATTTGGAGCGCCTCCGCGTGTTCTGAACATCATTGGGAATATCTACGGGGGCAAGCGATTTTGCGTTACAGATGGGCGCCATAAATCTTCAGAAAGACGTCAATTATCCGGGATATCACAAGGGTACCCCCTCTCACCTTTCCTTTTCATCATGATCATGACGATGATTGTTCAAGATGCCGCGCGCCACGCAAATGCTGGAGTACGACAGGGTCTCGAAGAAGAGTCGCTGGCTATATTGTTATATGCTGACGACACCTTGCTGGTGGGCCGCAATCAAATGCAATTGCAATCACTATTGGAAGAAATTGCGAATGCTGGGGCAAGACTTGGTATGGAGTTGCATTGGGATAAATTCCAACTTATGCCGGTCCGCTACGAGATCAACCTCCTGACGCCATCTGGGGCGCCAAATATTGCTAAATATTCTATGGTTTATCTGGGAGCTACGCTTTCGACCACTGGCCAGCTTCGCGGAGAATTGGGAAAGAGATTGGGTGCTGCTTGGGGCGAGTTTTGTCAACACAACGGTGCGACCAGCCACCGACGCATGCGCCAGAGCTGTAGACAGGCCCAGGCATCAATGGGCGAAGTGTTACATGACGCTATCGTGACGCATTTTTCCATTGAAGACCCTGTAATGCAATGCGCTAGCGAGTCACATGCTTGGCGCAAGTTTGCATTAGATTTCGCATCCCTCCCTCCTCGTGCCGTTCCTCCGCCTCCCTCTCTTCCTTGTTCCTTGCCCCATCCAGAAACAAACGATATGAATTAGTTAATAGCTGTGTTGGCACGCCGTCGCTCCCGCAAAGCGGAGAGACCAAGCGCATTGTTTCGCCTTTTTGCCCACGCGCTCCGGCGTATGGCTCGACCGGGAGTCTTGAGCGGTCCAACGCGCCGCGGAAACCCTTGTCCAGGTCAGCGGGAGGAGGTATGGGGAGGGGTAAACTCCTCCTCGAAGGGGAAGAAGGAGGGGTGGAAGAGGAAACGCTCTAAACCACCAACGCCCAGAGGGCTGGTGGGATTAATCTGCAAGCTGGTCGTATCTTCGGGCGGGCCTCAAATCGGTAACGCGCAGCTGCTAGCGCTGGGCCCCGACATTCGGTTTGCGTGGTAATGCCGCACGATGCACTTCTTGGGGCTACCGAGATCGATCACCCATCCCGATGAGCCTCGCATGTTGCCCCGGCTCAATGGGTGCATCGTTTCCAGCGGGAGTCCGGAGTGTCATCACCAAGTGCAACCGCGCTGTCCCAGAGATAATCCACGCGATCGTCGATTTGATATGTAAGCGGGCGATGTCGGGCGCGTCGCCATGGCTGTCGCGGCGTGCGAGATATTGCATTTTGGATTCGGCGTTCGGCGCGGTCGTCCGCACGCGTGTCCTCGGCATGTACGCATTGTATTTTGTCCGCCTAATTCGATAAATTTACGCGTTCCGCGCATAACCCCTCGAAAAGCAGGTTCTTCTTGCTGAACGGTTTTGGATTATTTATTTCTGAAGCGCGTTTTGGTTTTGAGTGCGTGTCTTATAACATGATCAAGTAGGATCGGTTACTGCAGCGACCCCCTATAATATTGAAACGATGAAGCACGTTTCTGAATTATTTTCGCATTCGGTAACGGAACGCGTTCTTAGTATTGAAGCTCAAACCGCCGCCGCCTTAACATCTTGCTTGGCATATTTGAGCATCTTCGCGTCGTAATCGGCCAAACCAGTGCAATACGCGCCTGGCACCTGTCTCGGGTATCCAAAGTGTCTTCAAAAAACAATCCCAGCAGCCCTTTGGAAGTGAGTGGTTTAGCACGCCCGCTCTGTTCTCAACCCCCCTCTTCCTCTTCGGAAAGGAATTTACCCCTCCCCCTACCCCCTCCCCTCTGGGCCTGGAGAGGGCGTTCCGCGGGTCGTTGGAGGAGTCTTTTTCGACTCCTCTAGGAGACCCTCACGAGGATTCTGGCCCCGACGGGGGGGGGGGATACAATTGCTCGCCCCATATGCGATCGATCGCCCGACAGATGGCCCCAAGATTCCTCCCAGACCCCTCACAAAGAGCTCCAAGATGCCCCAAGAGGCCTCCAAGATGCCCCCAGAGGCCCCCAAGAGGCCCCAAGAGGATCCCCCGAGACACCCAAGACGCTCCTGGAAGCCACTGGAGCCGCCAAGAGGCCCCCAAGACGCCCACAACTGCCTCCCAGAGGCTCCCAAAAGGCCCGAAGAGGCCCCCCCAAGGCACCCAAGACGCTCCTAGAAGCTCACGGGGCCGCCAAGAGGCTCCCAAGACGCCCCAAAAGGCCTCCAAGAGGTTTCCAAAAAACATCTACTACTACTACTACTACGACTACTACTACTACCGCTTCTACAGGTACTGCTGCTACCACTACTACTACTACTACTACTACTACTACTACTACTACTACTACTACTACTACTACTACTACTACTACTACTACTACTACTACTACTACTACTACTACTACTACTACTACTACTACTACTACTACTACTACTACTACTACTACTACTACTACTACTACTACTACTACTACTACTACTACTACTACTACTACTACTACCGAGCGATTCACAGCAAGAGGAAGGGCCCGAACGACTCACACTAGGACGAGGTGCCCGAACAACTCACACCACGAGAAGCCCGAACGACTCACATCAGGACGAAGAGCCCGAACGACTCACACCACGAAGAGCACGGAAGGGCCCGAACGACTCACACTAAGAGGAGAGGCCCGAACGACTCGAAGCACGAAAAACCCGAACGGCTCACACCAGGACGACGGGCCCGAACGACTCACACCACGAGGAACCCGAACGACTCACACCAAGAAGAGGGGCCCGAAGGAGTCACACAAGGACGATGGGGCCGAACGACTCACACCACGAGGGGCCCTAACGACTCCCACCAGTCGCCGTCGTCGTCGTCACCGTCGTCATCGTCGTCGTCGTCGTCGTCGTCGTCGCCGTCGTCGTCGCCGTTGTGGTCGTCGTCGTCGTTGCGGTCGATATCGTCGTCGTCGTCGGGTGCGTCGTCGTTGATAAGATCATCGCTGTGGCCGTCGTCTGTGCTAAATCCCTTTTGCCTCCCACCGTTTTCTATCCCTCCTCCGCCTCGTCCTTCTCCCGCTCCCACCACAAAGAGGATCAAGGAGGCGGGAGGAAGGAAGAACAAGGCAAATATGCGAGGGGGAGCCGGACACACGCCTAAAAAAAACACGACTGTCAGCATGCTTCGCAAGAGTTGCTAGATGGGTTGGTGGGACACGCGAAGCTATGCCACTTGGGGGCATATGAACAAACATGTCATTACGTTCTTCCACGCGGACTTCTACCGTAACGATGCAGGAGCTTCATTGAAGTGCCACAATATATGTATTTGCGTGTGTGAATTTAATCAAGATTGAATCAACGTTAATGGATGTCAAATGCGGCCCGTGACTCTTGCAAAACATGCTATTCACCGACGTCGGTTTTGCGATCCAAAAATAACTCTCGGCATCCACCAATATCGGTGTCGGTGCCGAAATGCGGTGTCCACCCCGTTTGGATGATCAATCGAACGAATTTGGCGTTTCTTCCGCTTCCGCGGAACAATATTGGGATTCGCACGTGATTTTACATGCATGTTTTCGTTATTTTCCTTTTCTCTGTTAGTTACATCAAATTCGTTTCTTTGCAGAATCGTTGTCTTCCCCATTCCTGGGCCTCCCTGCCGATTCAAGGGCCTTGAGATTTTGGTACCAGGACAAGGGCCTGATATTCCAGAGGCATACCGGACGAGTCCCAAACATCAGAACAACACAATGCTGCATTTCCAAAGGAATCTCTGATTCGAATTTGAAGCGCCAACGCAAAGCGTCTTCAACCCAGAGCTTCCCTGTGCTTGCGCACGAGTCGCGCCAATTTTTAAATGTATTTTTGTAGTGTGTAAGTGTGTGTGTGTGTGTGTGTGTGTGTGTGTGTGTGTGTGTGTGTGTGTTTTGCGAAAAGAAATGGAAAATTTGTGCATGCTTTGCGTCTTTACACTGAATCCATACCTTATTTTAAATCCATGTCAACAGGAGCACGTGGAAACGCGGGCACAGCAGCAAGATACTTTGGTAGTGAAAACATTTTTTTTTTTTTTTTTTTTTTTTTTTTTTTTTTTTTTTTTTTTTTTTTTTTTTTTTTTTTTTAAAAAAAAAAAAAATGTTTGGCCTTACGAAGCTCTGCGTGGCGACGCCCCCGTCGCCGCGCAGGCCCTCTGCGTGCCTGCGGGGGCGCCGCCGCGTTAAGCTCCTGAAGACTACGCATCTGGGGAGGACGTGGGCGGCGGAAGAGAAACGCAGCAAGGCGGAAGGCAACGGCCAGGAGAGGGAGAAAAAGGCGGGGGAAGAGGAGGAAGCGGGGTGGAAGGAGGAGTAGAGGCTGGATGGAGCGGAGAGGCGTGGATGGGGGATGCTAGGGAAGCTCAGCCAGAGCAAGAGCGCGAGAATGTCCTCAGGAAACGAGCCTCGCGGGTAGGATGGGGCGGAGGGAGGCGAGAGCTTCTTCTGTCGTTGAACTCTGCGACGAGGCAGGCGCGACACTCTGCGCGCGCGCCGCTAAAGCGCGAAGGCCCGCCGCCCGCTAGCGCGGACGGCCTCGCGGAGCAAGTCCTCAGCCAAGCTCGCGCCAGGGATTACTCGCGGCGCTCGCGCTGTCGCCCTGCGGCCAGGGCGGCGCGGGGGCGGGCCCGGAGCTGCTCGCGCTGCCGCTGCCACCTGGCCTCGACCAGTCGTGGCTGCCCCGCCAGCTGCCGTCCCACCAGGTGCGCTTCTTCCACCAGCCGCGGTCGCCCGCCCAGGCGTTGTCGGCGCCACCAGAGCCCCCGGCCTGGGAGTCCGCTAGCGCGGGCCCCGCGGTGGCCGCGGCCCCTGTGGCCACTGCCGCCGCCCATGTCTCCCAGCGCCCCTCTGGCGCCTGCAGCTCTGGGCTCGCTGGCGGCTGCTGTGGGGGCGCCTGCGGTGGTGGGCCCTGCCCCTTTCCCTGGGGCTGTCCGTCGCCGCGAAGCCCGAGGCCTCGCCCTGTCGCAGTCGACCTGTGGCCCGACCACCCCTTCGTGCCGTGCAGCGACTTCTTGGCGTTCGAGATGCCTTGGACGAGTGGGTCTGCGGAGGGGCCGCGCGTGTCCACGCGAACTGCTTTGCCCGCCTTTCCGCTGGCGTCGGGCTTCCACGCCACCGCGACCGCGTCCAGCCCGCTAGCGCGGGCCGGATTCACACGCACGGAGGCCCTCCACTCGAAAGCCGCCGTTTGGGAAAGCCACGGGGCGAAGGCCATCCCCGCGGCGGCGATCTGGTAGTCGAAGAGATCCCCGTGGGGCTCGAGAGCTCGAACCGCGTCGTCCAGAGAGTCCATCATGTGACGACCGATCTCGGCTGTGCTGACGCGCACGAGGCGATGGTCGTCGGAGAAGTCCCCAGAGGTAGAGTCGCCTGCGAGATGATGCCATTGCTTGATGGTTGTTTCCTCGCCGACACTGAACACGACGCCCTCCCCCGTGCCGTTGCCGACGCCTGCGTCCACTAGCGTGGGCGCTCCCTCAGTGCAAGCCGTGCCCTTCCCCGTGGCGACGCGGCGGCAGTCCTTGATCATCCAGTTGGCCACCGAAAGAGTATCGCCTTTAGATGTGGGGCGCCAAGGGTCCGCTAGCGCGGACCCTGGCACTTTGACCCACCTCTTGCCTCCCGCGTCGTTCAAGTCGGGCGTCCGCACCATAGCGCGCGGGCGCGCTGCTGCGACAGGGCGCGGGGGTCGTGGAGAGGGTAGCGCGGCCCGCGCTTGAACCTGAAAAGACTGCGTATGCGCACTCGCTCCTGCGCCCTCGTCGTCGTCGTCGTCGTCGTCGTCGTCGTCGTCGTCGTCGTCCTACTCCTCCTCCTCCTCCTCCTCCTCCTCCTCCTCCTCCGCCTCCTCCTCGTGTCCTCCTCTTCCTCCTCGCGTCCTCCTCCTCGCGTCCTCCTCCTCCTCCTCCTCCTCCTCCTCGTGTCCTCCTCCTCCTCCTTGTCGTGTCCTCCTCCTCCTCCTCCTCCCACTCCTCCTCCTCGTGTCCTCCTCCTCCTCGTGTCCTCCTCCTCCTCCTCCTCCTCCTCCTCCTCCTCCTCCTCCCCCTCCTCCCCCCCCTCGCCCTCCCCCCATCTCCCCCCCCCCCCGCGGGGTGCCCGGGGTGGGGCAGGGGCAGGTCGAGGTAGGAGGAAGGAAGGAGGTGGAAGGAGGAAGTAGGAGGAAGTAGGACGTAGGAAGAAGGAGGACGCGGGAGGAGGGAGGAGGAGGCAGAGATGGCAAGTAGCGCGAGTTGAGAGGAAGTCGGGGCTGGCAGGGGCAGGGGCAGCGGCGGAGGTGGGCGGCGGTAAGGTTTCAATCCGCGACGCGCGGAACCACTGGAGCGCGCTGCTGAGGCGCGAAGGTCGCCGCCGGAGCTGGGGGCGAGCGCCGACGCGGCGCGACGGCCTCAAGAAAAAAGGCGGTGCTCGGCGCGTGCCGCGCGCGGTCGCGCGGCACCCGCTAGCGCGGATGCTGACTGCGCAGAAGGAGCACTGCAGGCCCTGGCGCGCGGCACCCGCTAGCGCGGATACTGTGGGCGCCCCGAGAGGTACCTGATCAGGCCGTGGCCCCTGCGGAGCTGGGCGCGCCTCCCGCGCGCGTCGGAGCCGCGGCGGCACGCTTGGCGGCGCGCTGCAGCTCCTCCCGCCACCACTTGTCCCCGGCCTCCAACAGCGGGAGCCTGTTGCTGTCCGGGAACTGCGCCGTCGTGCAGTCCATCTCGATGCCGACGAGCGTTCCCGGGACATAAAACAACCAGTGGTCGATCAAGGCCTTCACGGAGCGCACGTCGTCCATCCTCGAGTCGCGCTCCTGCTGAGGAAGAGGGCGGCGCTCGGAAGGAGCGGGGGAGGGTGGTCGGAAGGAGCAGGGAAGGAGGGGGAGGGGAAGGGAGTAGGGAAGGGGAGTAGGGAAGGGGAGTAGGGAAGGGGAGTAGGGAAGGGGGGGGGGAGGGGGGAGAGGGAGGAGGAAGGGGAGGAGGGAAGAGGAGGGGGGGCAGGGAGGAGGGAAGGGGAGGGGGGAAAGGAAAAGGAAGGGGGAGGGGCGGAGGAGGAGGAAGAGGAGGAGGGAAAGGGAGGGGGAAGGGGAGGGGGGAGAGAGAGGAGGGAAGGGGAGGGGAAAGGGAAGGGGAGGGGGAAGGGGGGGGGGAAGGGGGGGGGGGAGAAGGCGGAAGGGGAGGGGGGAGAGGGAGCGGGAAAGAAGAGAGGGAAGGAGAGGGGAGAGAGGTGAGTGGGGAAGGCGAAGGGGAAGGAGTAGGGAAGGGGAGTAGGGAAGGGGGGAAAGGGCAAGCAAGCGGGAAGGGTGGTGGGAAGCAGTAGGGGGGCTCCGGCCAATCGTCGGGCACGGCCTCCCACCCTTTGGCCTTCGCGTACTCGAGGAAGCCGTCTGTCCACTGCGTCGTCTCCTCCCAGGCATCCTCGCCGTGCAGCTCCTTCCACTTGCGGTCGCTCTCCTGCGACGGGCCCGCAAAGCTCCTTTCCCAGGCGGCCGGTGCGCCAGCCGCGCGGAGGCCCGCTAGCGCGAGCTCTCTCCATGGCGGCGCACAGACCCGCCCTCGCCCCCAGCCCTCTTAAGGGCGGGGAGAGGAAGTGAGCTTTGCGGAGCCCGTCGCCTTCCACGCCTCCGCCGCGTCGCTCGCCAAACCCTTCTCCCTGGCCAGCCGCCAGGCCAGGCCGGTGTACCGGCACGCGCCCCGGGGAGTCGCCGCGCCCGCGGCGTCCGGGCGACCGCCAGTGAAGTACATCTTCTCGCCTTCGTGCCACCAGTGCCAAGGCCAGACATTCGTGTTCTTGAAGTGCCTGATCTTGCCGTCCCGCATCTTCCGAGCGGCCTGCCCCGCCTCGCTGCGGTCGTTCTTCACTCCGCCCTGAGGATCCGCTAGCGCGGTTCCGCTTCGGAGCTTCACGAAGAGGTTGCAGTGCGTCCCCGCTCCGATCAAGTGCCCGTCTTCGTCCATCATCTTCGGGTCGGCCATGATCTCCTGGGCCCTGATCCTGCGCTTCCAAGGGCACGCGTCCGAGCGGCCCTGCTCTGGGATAGCCACCTTCACGTCGGGGAAAGCGTTCTTGGCAACCGCGCGGCAGTCCTCCGCTAGCGCGGGGCAAACCGCGACGACGTCTTCCCCACCAGGAACTTTCCTGCTCTCCCTCTTCATGATCAGCAAGGCCATGACGTCCTTGAAGAGCTCGTGCTTTCCCGCCACCATTTCGGGACCCACTAGCGCGGATTGCCCATGGTTCGCGGGATGGCCCCTGTAGCTCTGCTCGACGAACCCGAAGCCGAGGGGCGTCTTCCCGTCGCGAACGGTCCACGACGCCTGCATGATCGAACGGGCCCTCGACGATGGCCGCCTCACCTCCTGCAGCGCCGCCACGCCACCCAGCCAGATGCCGTTGGAATCCCACATCCACTGATCCGTGATCTTCGACTCTCTCGTCGCAGGGAGCTCGGTCTTCAGGAAGTGGTGCCCCGCGGCGTCCACCGCGGCCAGGCCGATGCCCCTGAGGATCCGCTCGACCATCCACCTGCCCATGTTCGCGTCGCCCATGACCACGACGCAGTTGTGATGGAGCATCCTCTTGCCCAGGCGCGACATGAACTCATCGCTCGACGCCTTCTTCGCGTCGACGTTGTTCCAGTGGAACACGGCGACGGCGAGGTTCGGTAGCCCGAGCCCGCTCCAGTTGTCTGCCGAAGGAACCCCGCCTGGGCCGACGAAGCGACAGTCGACGATCATGGCCTTCGAATTTCCCCAGATTATCTCCTCCAATACCTCGAAGGACGTCACAATCTTAGGGTCCGCGTGCACCGCCAGACTCCTGCACTGCCCACTCGTGCCGCGGATGCCGTGCCGCGCCTTCGTGCGCTCGCGATCGTCGTGCTCGCTAGCGCGAACACTCGGATCCGCGATCGCCCCCCGCGCGTAGTCTGAGCACTCGCACATGCCAACGATACCAGCAGGCAGATCGTTGAGATCGTTCTGCACAGCGTTCCTGGCCAACCCCGGAGCGCGATTGCCCCCCACGTTGACGAGCCCGATCGTGATGTGTTGGAAATCGCAGTTCGAAAGATCGTCCTTGGCGGCCCTTGTGGGCTGAGTCGGCAAGGGCCCCGGCGTGGGCCGCTCTTCCTTTGCAGCCCTCGAGGACGCACGTGTCGGTCTGGAACGAGCGAGGTTCGCAGGCGGAGGCCGGGCGCCCTCGAACACCCGGGCGCCCTCGAGAGGTCGCGAACGCGACCGCCTCCGCACCCGTTCTGGGCTCGACGAGGACCCGCTAGCGCGGATCCCCCAGTCAGGCGGGCTTTCGTCCCCCATCCTCGGGCCACGGGGGCCTTCGGAGCCTTCGGGGCGCGGCCGCGCGGGGAGCCCCAGCGCGCAGTCTCGGGGGCCCGCGCGCGCTTGCAGCCAAAACAGCTGCGCGACAGAACGAAAGCTGAGGGATC